>JXPG01000847.1:0-23595 GCA_001015175.1 Megaselia abdita | reverse complement strand
CAGACTGGATGAGTTTTAAACTAGAGCTTGATTCGAAAATAGACTTATCCATTTCTCTCCATGATGAGCCATAGCTACCCGGAATATATTACAAACAAGGTAAAATATAAAAATAAAGCAATCACGTGATCCTGACGATAACAATATTTTAAATAATTTGACTTAACAATTGCGTAAACATGAATGGTTTAAAGAAAATTCTCTCAAAAATGACATATCCAATCTTTCCGCTGGAAAAGAGTCCAATTTCTCACTCTGGAAAGCAACAAGAAAGGGGGGAAATACTATATTAAGAATAGGGAAAGAATACTATAAACGGTTCGTGATCAAAATATTTGNTTTCATTAACTTTCACGCTGTGTAGCTCCGTTTATGTATAATACTGATGAAGCACAGCGTGGTGGTTATGCTTACATACTGATACTATGAATTTTTCAAGTTAATAAGAAAAGAAATAATACATACAAAAAGAGACTTTTAGGAAGCCTTTATTTTTTTCTTTAAACTATCTTTAGAACATGTTAGTGAAAAATTCAACCTTATATAGGGGCAAGTGACATTAATGTTGATACCATAACTAACAACTACGAAAACTCTATTCCTTTAGTTAGGCGTAAAGAACTTTTAAATGAAATTAAGGGATTGAAATTAAAAAAGCTCCTGGGTTTGATCTTATTACTGCACAAGTATTAAAGTATCTCCCAAAAAAAACGGTAACATTTTTTCAATTATTATTAAACGCAGCTAACAATACGTTCCGAGTATTTGGAAAGTTGCTGAAATAAAAATGATTCCTAAACCAGGAAAGTCAATTATTAAAGCTATTTGAAATAATAATCCAAAAACGCATCTGTTCTACTGTATTTTTAGACGTAAACTACCGGTCAAAAGTATGGGTACACCTAAGGAAAATATATTTGAGATTTAAATAGTTATAACTTGGCGGTTGTAATAGATAACGATGAAAAATAAATGTTTGCGAATATGTGGTGGCTGTTTGACATAAGTTTTGTAATTTACTCTTCAATATTTTAGCTTATATGCTAGTTAAAATGTTAGAGTCTTACTGAACCTGCTGTGAAATCTGTGATACCGCGAATTTTATAAATCTGTAAATTTAGTTCAGTAAAGAATAAATCCATATTTCCTAAGACCTAAAATACAGAGACCTTTACTACTTATTAGGACGACACTCTACTTTGTCAATTTACACTAAAACTTTGATTTATAATCAAGTACTAACACCAGTATGAATCTATGGGATCCAAAAATGTGGTGGTGCAAAACAAGTATTCGACTTTAAAAAATTAAGTTCTAAGACATATAGTGAATGCGCCTTGGTATGTTAGAAATTCTGATGTACATAGGGTTCTTTAAATTTCACTAGTACATGACGAAAATCGGAAATATGCTAGAAACCATAGAGAAGCTTTCACATCATGTTAATGTAGAAGCCTCTCAACTAATAAAGAAAAGTTGTAAGATCTATATTACCATTTGAAATAACTATTTAATCAATTTATAATCACTTAATTATAATCATTCTATTATTAATGAATGGGTGATCTTTGATAAAATCGTTTCTGTCTCGGGAGGAGAATAAATAAAAATTTCGTGAAATTTGCTTTTTTAGTCAGATTTTTCTTCTACAACATGTTTTATTTTAGTAAATTAAGACATTTCCATAAGAAAAACTGATATTTAAAACTTCTAGAAAGAAGAATAGATTTTTCAAGATTGGATCTTTGAAAAAAATAATATGTTTCAAGTTTTTCCATTTTACCCATAATTAGAGATTCACAATTCTTGACATTATTTCGAAGAGCGAACAACTCTTCAATCAAGTTTACAATCGAGAGCTGTAGAATTCGGACTATACAGAAAACCTACGAATACATTTATATAACTAACAATTCTTTCACGTTTGTTTAAATAACTTTTAAGAATGTATTTTTAAAATGTATACTAGAAACAAAATATAAATGCTTAAACTTACCTTTTGGTGGAAGAATGGCCACTTTGTCGTTGAATATCCAACTTAAATTTTGACCGGAAAAATTAGTTAATTTCTCTAGAACAGTTTTATTCCATGAAACATGTTCCCAATGATCTGTCATGATGGCAGCACATAACATAGCTGTAGCACTTGAGGTCATTAATAATGTCAACAATAAAAATATAATTGGTTGTGGTGCCAGGCACAATCTACTGCAACAACATGTACCACCAGCTTCATTTGCTAATGTAGTATTAGCCATACTAGCTTGATTAACTCCATCTTGTTCATTATTATTCGATTGATTTGGCATTTTATTGTAAAAAATGCTATTATTTCTTAATTGAATTTGATTTGCGATTTGTTGAGTTTCATAGAATGGACTTTCATTATTCTTAGTTGATGAAATAAGTGTTGGTGTTAAGTCATCAGCACTTGAAAAACGTATAGAATTTTCGAAAGCGTCTCCACCATTGATGATCTTGTTTTTTTTAATGCTGTTTCCCTCAATGTTTTTGTTGATATATAAATCATTTTCTTGTGTATCAGTTTCGGTTTCCTCTTCTTGAATACTCAAGGCAAAATTGGTACGATCACAAATAATAGGCCAAGTTCTTGTTGTAGTTGTCGTTGAAATTGTTTTAGTCGATGTAGTATCTGAGTTTTGCGAAGAAGTAGTAATTATTGTTGAGAAAATATCATTATTACGAGTTGAAGAAGGCGTTGAAAATGCAGTTAGNTATTGTTGAGAAAATATCATTATTACGAGTTGGAGAAGGCGATGAAAATGCAGTTAACTCAGCATTTTCAACCAAGTTGTTTGTAATGTTTGTAATATTTTTAAAATGTGGAAAATTTTCATTTTTTTCGGATGGCGCTGTTATGTTCACTTCAGGCAAACATCGAGTAGCTATTTTATAACGGCTGCCACTCCGTGTTTTCACGAGTCATAAATCGGTGTCTTTCTTTTTCATTTTCAGTTTTCCAATTGTCTTTTCAATTTTTTACTATTTGAAGTTATCGTTGATTGAAATATGACTCTTTTATCCTAAAAAAGACAGTTTTTTATAGTGTGAAATTGTATTGTAACAAAAATTATTTAAAGTAATTAAATTTAAAAAAAAATAGCTAAATAAGCCATGTATAAAGTGTTCAAGACAATCAAAAATAATTAACACAACAAATTATATATGGCTTAAGATATAACAGTCATATTGGAATGATTCCTAATTATTTAAGGAACTGCTTTTTAATAGCTATTCTTTTCATCGTTTTTTCATCTAAGATTGTGAGAATGTTGGTTGATTCTGACGATCTTTAGTTCAATCCTCAGTGCACAGTTTAGCATTTTTCACAAGAAATGTTCTATCGTGTGAGTTTTAGATACTAGCTTAACATTCAATAACGTATCAAAAGGAATTTATACAGAACAATGCTAAAAATGGGTGATAAAATTGTGCTTAAAAATCATCTTCTAACAATTAAAGACTTGTTCTAAAGGCATATTAAGCATTTAGCTATCGGTTTTTTGTTGAATATAATTTGAAATTTTGTTGAATGATTTAAAAAAAAACGTTGATTCAGTGGAACACCTTGACCTTGATCACTATGGAATTGACCGGTTAAGTGCATACAATCTCAAAATATTGTTGCTTCGAAAAAAAAACTTCTAACTTCGAAACACCATAACTTGAGAAAAAAAAATCTAAAAAACTATCATAGCTGGCTTTGCATTGAACTATTCTCTCTAAATTACATTTATATTTTATTTGATACTTTAGCTGTCAGTTGCAAAATTACAAAGCAATTATAAAGACGTGAAATTATAATTCGATTATTTCAAGAAAAAAGTATAAAAAAAAAAGCAAAAGTTATTGAAAAGTTAGAAACATGTCTTACTATTGATAGCAAAAATTGTCCGGCCAATTGAAAGNTTACTATTGATAGCAAAAATTGTCCGGCCAATGGAAAGATATTGGGCTCTGATAAAAACGGAGTTAAAGTCAACAAATAGGACGTATCAACTTTCTTAAATAAGTGAAACTGTGCAGACAAGCAGATTTAAGAAACAACAATAAGAAAACTTTTTAATTTTTGTAAAAGTCTTCGATTTGTTCAAAAAAAGTTATATAGAGAACAACTTGTACTTTCTATTCCTACTCAATTTATTTCCATAGTGCAATGGTTTTCAAAGTTAGAGTGGTTTGAAGTTAGAATTTTTTTTTCGTACTCAGTCCTTATATAAAAATATACGATACACTCATTATGGTTAATAATATATTTTAAGCTTTTCGTCGATTTTTTTTTTTAGATTTATAAAACTTTTGAGTTGTTTGGATTGGTTCAAACTAGCTTCTTATGATATCTTTAAATAGCAATTTAATTGTTGAAATGTAAGAGGTCATGAACATAAAACAAAATCTTTCTGATTAATCAATTTAAATCACAATCTCAAACATTCTCAGTAATGTCTTTGATTTAGCAATGACCACAGATTGTCATCTTTTAGATTAACATTAATATTAGCAAAAATATTTCCAAAACTTTAAAATAGTTTATCGAATGGTAAATACTCTAAACTAACGTCAATTAGAATCAGATTATCTGAAAACATTGACGTTATTTATTTTATGTAAATAAAATCGTTGGACATTCCACATTTTTTGAGTTATTTTATTTGTAGACCGAAAGTTCACTATCTAAAATACTATCTGCAAAATGAAGTATTAAAGTCACCAATCACGATTGCATGTAAAGTTCACATTATTCAGAACATATTAAGTTTTCTTCAAATATTACGAAGAACGTAATTAAATCAACTTTTATGGTATTATTTTATTAATTTATGGTGGTGTGATACAATATCCTTTATTGTCATTTAATTTTTAAATCCGCTTATATAAAAATAACTAAAATGTTGAAAAGAAAACTAAATCCGAAATCAATATATGAAATTATCATATTTATTTTAAGTAACAATTTTGTTTATTTTGCTTTTGCTTATGATGGTTCAATGTAAGCACGTAATTGAGCAAAAAGCATATACAATGAATAGAAACATTCTTAGAAATTTCCAATAGTTTTTGTTTTTATTCAAGATTTTTTTGTTTTTTCAAATATTACCGGTTGTCTTTTTGTTAATTCGGATATATTTTTTAATAAACTTTTAGTTACACAATACGTCACCCACTGCGTGTAAGTTCAATATTACAACTTACAACTATAAATGTCTAGGACGGACTACTTTATAATTCTATAATCTACTTGAAAATATTGTTGCGTTTTTAAGCGCATGCGTACAAAACAAACATTAAGATTAATATCCCTTTTTTAACATTTTTATAAAAAGGTAGTTTTTTTGTTTTTATTAAAATATAAGTCATACAAGTTTAAGAAAGATTTTTTTAATATATAAATGACAAAATTAATTTACTTGTTGATACCAGACATTTGCGCTCTTTTATCTGCTACAAATAATGTAGGTCATGTTTTATACAGTTTGCATTCTCTTTTGCAGAGAGAGAACAAATATGTCTGAGCCAGTGGTAGAATTATCCAAGGAAGAGAAGATTGTCGAAGCAAAAGAACTGTACAGCAAGGGCTCAAGAAATTTTCTTGTAAAGTCATACGATGAAGCGGCGGATCAACTGAGCCAAGTGTGCGCCTTATATGAAGAACTGTATGGAGAGCTTTGCGATGAATTGGGAATGCCATATTTGCTGTAAGTGTTGATACATCTTAATTTTTCAAATTTAAATAACGCTTTGGGGTTTTCAGCTATGCTAAGACATTGATCGCTTTATCTATTGAGGAAAACAAAGTATTGGATGTTCAGGATGAACAGGAAGAAGACGATGATGATGGAGATAACGAAGAGGAAAACAAAGAAAATGATTCTAATGGGAATGGAAAGTTGGAGACTGTAAAGGAATCTGAAAATGAGAAAGGTGAAGCATCATCTAGCAAAGAAGCATTACCAGAAACTGACGCTACTGCAACCTCAACAGAAAATGGTACAGTAGCGCCCACGGAAGACATAGAAGATGATGCGGTAAGTTTTTTCTATTACTTATGCTTTGTCNCCCTCTCGAGAACACTTCCAGATATAATTTTAAATNAATCTGAAAATGAGAAAGGTGAAGCATCATCTAGCAAAGAAGCATTACCAGAAACTGACGCTACTGCAACCTCAACAGAAAATGGTACAGTAGCGCCCACGGAAGACATAGAAGATGATGCGGTAAGTTTTTTCTATTACTTATGCTTTGTCCGTAAAGTTTTTCAAACATAATTTTAAATAGAAAATATATAAAATCCTTCTCAAAGATTATAAGGCTTTAAAAACAAAAACTCATTAACAACTGTTTTAAATTAAGAACTTAGATTTGATTTCATTTTTTAAAGAAACTTTTTAAATTTCGATGGTTATATGTATACCTTTGACGTAGTCGGGCTTTTTGAGTGAGAATATGGGTTTCCCCTTAGATTTTTAGATTTTGTTTGTTCTTTATTATTACGAAAGTGGTATCATTACAAATTTACTGAGATGAGAGAGGTTTAAATGTGAAAGAAGTAAATAATTTCAAACCGATTTTTTTGAAATAATATTATTCTTAATCTTCATATTTTGTTCGAAAAAGAATGAATTATGTCATCATTAGAAAAGATTGAGAAATTATTGAATGGTCAAACAAAAACTATAAAGGTAAGCTTACATCAAGATCTTGAAAAGGCAAAGGTATAAATACTTACAGCTGTGAATCAAACATTAAATGATCATACAGAAAAATATCAAAATTAGAATATGCTTTTCAAGAACTTAATTAGAAAGAAGAGAAGAGGGATGTCAAAGAAAACACAATATAATTTTCTATAAAATAGTTGAGAATGAAACATTGCAAGACAATCTTTTGACAAGTATGATTAAAATGTTGAATAAAGAAGTAGAAAGCTCTTATATACATTTCTTTCTTATATAGAATTGGAAAGAAGAGGGAAGGTTTTATAAGACCAATAATTATGAAAAATAAGAAAAAGCTTGATGAAATAAGAATTGAAACCGCGGATGATTTACCCAATGAAAAAAGAAATCGAAAAAAAAGATGATTGCTCCAATTTTAAAAACACTCAAGGAAAAGGGACTAAAAGCTTCGTTGAGAATCGATAAGATTATAGTAAACATGCGGGCACAAAAAGCAATCGCACCAAATGAAAGAACATCACAACATTTTGAAGTCAACACCAATAAACGAAAGAAAATTTCACTAGATAGCCATCACACAAACAATTCTGAACAGGCAAAGAAAGAAGAGGCATCCCACAATTAAGCTATCTCAAATCAAAACTCCTAGTTCACCAAAAACTTCTTTGACTAACCAAAAACTACTCAACTACAAATCTCCTAGAATTACCTTATTTATAAATGATCAGTTTGTACAAATAGTCAGCAATGATTAACAATTAGAAAAGCGAAGAAGTAACCTCTATAAATTAGCTGGAACTGGACCGAATTTGTATTTAAACTTTACAACACATGGAATCAAAACTATGAATCCTCAACTTTTTAAAAAGAAAATGGACATGGAAATCGCCAATTTACGAAGTTTTTGAAATTGACTGTCTTGATCAACAATAAAAATGTTGTAATGGACTTAGATGTCTTAAACAATTTAAAATTTAACTCTGCTCACAAACTTGTAAGAGCAAAACTACTGATCAGTCACCAAACAAAAAGATATTACAAAAATAAAGAAATCGAATTTAACCAAGTGTGTACAGCAAACTACGTACAAGAACAATATTTCCCAGAGAAGGCTGATTTTGCAAAAAAAAATCCTGATATTTGTCTTAAAAAAAAAAAAAAACAACAACTATAAATTTGAATGTTCAATAAAAGCAGCATCAAAGCATTTGTACAAACCGTACAATGTAAGACGACTTCAAAATTCACATCAAGAAAAAATATTCTTATTGATAGAAGATCTGTTCTTAAAAGTAAAACAAATCTATCCAACCAAATAATGAGCTAAGATATTTAAGAAACGCCATTGTAGAAGTACAACAAGAAGAAATTGAGAGTTCCAATTCACGCAAAGTATCAGATGTCGTATCACTAAAGCTAAACAAATGATAAATCCTGACAAACAATGGGTTCTGGCTATGAGAACAAATTAACAAATTATTCAGATGCATCAAAAAGATTGGATATAAATGAAATAAAACTATAGAACTACCAGATCATTTTGATAATGAACCAGACTTCTTAGTTTCTGAAATTGAAAAAGCAATAAAAGATCTATAGAATTAGAAAAGTGGTGGGAGCGATAACATCAAAGCTAAATTATTGAAGTTGGGTGACACTGATGTTTCTGAAGGGCTGACAACTCTCTTTAATGCTCAGAACAACTTCAATTCCAAAACAATGGAAAACTTCAATAATAGTTTTACTTCACCAAAAAGGAGATAAACGTAATATTCAGAATTACAGATTAATTAGTCTCATTTCAATATATTTTGCATTTATAGATTTTACAAAGGCATTCAATAGTATCAGCCAGAATTCCATCTGGCAAGAATTATTTACTCAAGGAATACCGGTTCATTTTATAAAAATCCTGCAACACATATACATGAACTCAACAGCATTTGTGAAAACCGACACTACCGGTAAGACATTCCAAGTAAAAAAAGGTGTAAGGCAAGGAGATCCGTTATCACCGGCATTATTCTCAGCTATTCTATAAGGAGTTTTATGAAAAATTAAAAGAAATGTTTGATTCATCGATTATATCTGTTCTCAAGTATGCATCTCAAGTCAGAAGCCATAACTAACAAGAATGTAATTCAATCGATCATCGATGTATGTCAGGAAGTAATGGAGAGGTCTTTACTAAATATTAGCAGAGAATCAGAAGTGAAGATATAAAAAATAGAAACAATTTTTCACACTATCAAAAGATTGAATTCCTTTGGACCTTACTCGTAAAGTTGGCCACAATTTTGAACACAATTTTGGAGAGATGTTCGAAACTGCTTCAATATCCAATTAAAAAGACGAGAAGTAAATAAATCTTTCAAGTTTCATGACAAAATCCTAACAAAATCATTAATAATTTACTTTTATAAAAACATCAGAATCCTAAAATCATAGGAAAGTCTGTCACAAAATCTTTGCCCCTCGGTAAAAGGTCTATAAAATCTGAGTCCGATATAACGAGTTACAGTTATTTTAATTCAGTAAAGACTTAAATTGCTTGGATATTTTCCATTTTTTTCACTTCAAGTGTAACTATAAAAAACAGTTAAATTGAAATATTTTTTAAATTTGAACAACATCTTATGTAACAACAAAAACAAATTAACATTAACATGAAGTTCTTAATAATAAATTAAAAATTGCAGGCAACAAATTTGCAGTTGGCATGGGAAACGTTAGAATTGGCGTCTAGAATTTTCTCTCGTCAAGGACTCAATGCATTACCAAACTTGGCCGAAGTTCAAACTGAGTTGGGAAATATTCAGTTTGAAAATCAGATTTTAGATGAAGCTCGCTCCGACTACGGTAACACAACTAAAATTACCACCTNAACGTTAGAATTGGCGTCTAGAATTTTCTCTCGTCAAGGACTCAATGCATTACCAAACTTGGCCGAAGTTCAAACTGAGTTGGGAAATATTCAGTTTGAAAATCAGATTTTAGATGAAGCTCGCTCCGACTACGGTAACACAACTAAAATTACCACCTAACTTTTCATCAAAAATATTTCCTTTTTTTTTACAGAAAAAGCTTTACAAATATACAAAGATTTGCCGAATACTTACAGAAGAGCAACAGCTGAAATACATTACAAAATCGGACTTACATTCCTCATGCAACAAATGAGCGATGAAGGTGCAAATGAGCTCGAGGAAGCATGCGCTTTAATTGATGCGGAGATAGAGGATATCAAGAAAAAAAAGGACTTAACTGAAAAAGATGAAAACAATATAAAAGACATGGAAGAAATCAAACAAGAAATCATTGCAAAGGTCCAAGAGATAAAGGAGACAAAAGAACAAAGTAAAGAAGAGGTCAGAGCTGCGCTCGACAACTTCATGAATCCTGTACCTAAGAAATCAGTTGACGTTTCAGGGGCTGGTTCATCATTCGATCCATCTTCTGAAACTGTTTCAACTGAAGTGGCTAAGCCTAAAGATATCACTCATTTGATAAAACGCAAAAAGCCAGAAAACTCGGAGGATGTTCCTTCTTCTCCAGCAAAAAAACCAACTATTGAAAAAAATTAACATTTTTTTAAATGAAAGCTTGCTTTGTTCAATTTTTTTACTATTCATTTAATTTATTATAAAAAGTTAAAACGTAATTTGATTCTTGAAAAATGTCTTTAATAAAAAGAAAATATTCTCAAAAATAAGATTTCTTTTGTTTTTCTAATGTTCTATTAGGTCGCTTTGTTCTCTGCTTTTCGGGCATAAATTATTAAATTTTTTCCACGTTTGAATATTAAGAACATTTGAACTTACATATTTCTTTTTAATAATTTTTAGGGTTTTGAGGTGAAGAAATTTGAATGTTTGGAGCTAAAATAAAAAGAGGCAAGGCTGTTTGTTAGGACGTATGTCCAAGCCATAGGTCTTCATTTTATCCGTCCGTCTGTCGCCCATATCTTTTTGAGAGGTTTATTTGAAATGCTCACTTTCTTCCTTTCGTGTATCAGCTTGCTTCAAATGTTAATCCATTCGTCTCGATCAGTTACCTTCCTTCTAAATGTCGTCTTTATTTGAGGAGTTAACCGAGCTACCAAGATAAATATTATATATTTATCACTTCAAAATTGTAAATGTGAGGTTTTCACCAAAATTCTGAAGGCAGCTTTCCTTTCTAGATGCTCGTACATATTTTGTCTTGGATGCGTTCATCTCTAGTCTCGTTAAAGGTACACCTATGCAGAGCTCCGTAGTGAAAAGTAAAAAATACAGACATCACAGAATGTAGAGACGAGAGCTATAACAGGGTGTAAAAGGTGCAACATCTAGATGTTGTACACCAAGAAACTCTTATGCTGCTGATAAAGGAAAATCATTTGTTGCTCTCAAAACAATACCATCTAGCAACATACAGTCAAGAGCACCCCTGAAAAATGCTAACTATCATCGACAGACCACAACGAGGGATTAGAGATGACCTCTATTCAAAATACCAAGAAGACGTCACTCCACATCTACCTAGTAATGGATTTCTGTGTGAAGAAGATTACAATGAAGGACTAAAATCTCTACTAGCCCATATCTACACTACATTGATAGTCCCCAATGATTTTGTCTACGTATGGCTTCAGCCTCTCGCAAAGAATTTATACTAAGATCTTATATACTATACTTTCAAGATACGATAACTCTGTAGTTCGAGCATAAGGCTTTGTCGTCTTTCTTATGTATATGGTTAATATAACTGCTGTTGCAGTCCTCAATCCAGGTCTTGTGACGGTTCGTTTTGAATTAGAAAAAACCTACGCCTAAAAGACCGTCACAAACTAGGAGAATTGTGGCTAGGGAGGGTCAAGATGAAGTGAGCCTGGAGGGATGTCAATTCTACTTTCGTTTCCTCTGGGACAGTGAGTCAGCACTGGATTGGGAGAGGCAGAAAATGGAGCCAGTCTTGGTCTAGCTCTGAACTTTTTAACATTTAATTCGGAACTAAAAAACCATTTATATTTTTTTATTGAATATTTAAAAATAATTAAAGAATTAAAAAGTAAACCAAGTTTATTTGGTTGAGTCGACAATTTTTCATAGGACTGCATTTTGAGAAGCAGTGGCTAGCTTTGTGGAAACCATCTAAGTGACTTGAGAGCAAGTAGCCATATTGAGTAAACGACAGAATCTGTAAATCATTTATTTGGATTTCGCGAGTATAATATTTGATTTGTTGAGATCGTTGTGGTTGGGTTCCATGCTTCCTCAGACCAAGAACCGTTAGTCCACCAATTGTGCATTCTCCCTTTGGACCTAGAAGTGGTTTTATTTAGTATATTATTTGTTAATTTTGACCATCCGTTTTTGAGTGATTGAGATCCCTCTGGAAGTAAGATTGTAATATTTTTCTGCGTATACGCAGTGGCGATCGTTTTAAAGTGTTATGACTCTAGGTTCCGCCAGGACCTTCCCTAAAGCCTTAGACTCTTGTTGGTTTTCATTCGTTGGATAACTCTACAGACTTGCTTGCAATGCTTGCTTCCAAAATATCATAGACAAAAGGTTTCTCTAATTCAGCCATTGATGTTTTAGCAAAACAATGTTCTCGTTTGTCATGGTCCGTTGGTTGCATTTTACAACAGACCCTACCTTGGTAGCTCACTAGAAGTCTCTAAATTTAATTAATTAAAAATTCTATATTTTACAAAAATGTTGTAAATGTTATATATTCAATAACACAAGAATTTTTGAAAAACCATCACTAAAAAGTAAGCAATTAAAATAAATGTCATCTTAGTTCTCAAGTAATATATTTCATCGATTTTTTAGGTAACATAACTCAAAAATGTAGTGAATCTTTAGGATGTCGTTGAAATTAAATAATCTCTATAAGAATTAAAGAATAAAAAGAAAACAAATGATTTCCATAAAATCTTTGGGCAAGATAATGTAATTTGAAAACTATTTTCAATATGTTGTTATGATATAAATACAAATTTTAAATAATAAAAACAAAATAAAAAAACAATTATTTTACTATTAATATTACAAAATTTATACAAAGCGTTAAACATTTATTTTTACAAAGTAATCACAAACTCTACTACTCTGCTATGAAAATTAATTAAATTCAGCTATATCATGAAACTATTTCTAAAATCCAAGGAACAAATTTTGAAATTCTTGTGCAAACTCCTGGTAGATTAGCCTCTGCACAACCAATACCCCATGAAATGATTCCCGCCAAAAAAAACTTTCCATTGGCAGCCTTAACCTTTAAAGTATTTTCAATAGAAAACAAAAATATTAAAGAATATATTCAATAAATATTACTTGTAAAGGTCCCCCTGAATCGCCTTGACATGAGTCTTGTCCTCCTGTCTCAAATCCAGCACAAAGAAAAATTTCTGGAATAAATTCTTGCCTTCCTGCTCTAAGAAACATTGATTTACATCTGTCGTTACTAACAATTGGAACGGATACCTAAAATATCATATTTGTATCTTCCTTGGATTAGTCATCGTGCTTACCTCTTGCAAGACTGACGGTAAAGTGCCACCTTCACTTAATCTTCCCCATCCTGTTACGGTTGCATTCATGCCAATGAGAAGGTTCTCAGTTGATGGAAGGCAAATGGGGCTTACATGAGGGGCAAATTCTAAAGGTTGGTCTAGTTGAACCAACGCTAGATCATATTCATATGTAAAAAAATTATATTGCGGATGTACTACTTTTTTAGCTACACCTCTTTCTATGTAAGGCAACTGCTCCTGAACATGTGAAAAATCATATTCTCCTACTCTAATTCTTATTTGAGATGTTAATAGACTGAAAATAAAATATATGTTTAAAATAATTTCTTGCTCATTATGTTGTTCTTACTCATCAACACAGTGACCAGCAGTTGCTATCCAGTTTTCATTAATTAAAGCTCCTCCACATCTATGAGTTGAAGAGAACCCAAAAAATGAGGTTCTTCGTACTGAGACTTGCCAAGGCCATCTACCAAATGGAGCGTTCTTTCCTCCTACAATTCTAGTTTCTGGACGTGAGTATATCGAAGGTATTCCACATTCTGAAATTATTTAGTGTTTTATATTATTCAATTTAATATTATTTATCATGTAAAATTCGTTTAAATAATGTCGCGACCGGATAATGCCTTACTCTTTCAAAACTACTTTGCAAAATATTGATTGTGCAACTAGTACAGGGAAGACATACCAACCAGTCTTCCACTCGAATAATTAGCAGATTTAGTTATTTAATTATATTAGTTTTAGTTAGATGTATTTTTATGGTATGTATATGAAAGTGTAGCAATTTCTGGAATATGTGTTCTCGAGATTGTCTACCCTTGAAACAGTCCAATGGACCAAGCTTACCGCGATCATGGGCGCGGAAAGCCCAGTATGCACCCGCAATGGGGGACCGCAGGAACATATTGATAGAGACATAGGCCTAGTTATCTTATTCTCGAAACAGCTGACTATAGAAAGCATCACAATTCCTCGGATAAGAAAACGGAAAGGAATATACGGATATAGACTTGGAAATATTATGGACAATGGGAGAGTTATGCACGACTAAGGAGTAGATATTATGGCTTTACAAGAGACTCGAAAACGGAATGAATCAGGAGAGAACCAAACAGCAAATCGAAATATATTATAAAGCCGTAGTTGGTTTTGCCATTCGCGGACAGACAAGTTCGATGGACAACGAGCGAATATGCAAACTCCGCATCCGAGGAAGATTCTACAACACCAGCATTATTTGTACTTACGCCCCCACAGAGGGAGATACTGATGAGGCCAAAAACACTTTCTAAGACTGACTAGACAAATATAACCAAAGACACTAACTATACAAGGCTATTTCAATGCACTAGTAGGTAAAGAGGACATCTAGAAAGGTACAATAGGAGGACATAGCTTACACGAAAACACCAACGACAATGGACTAAGATTGATAAGCTTCTCCGTATCGAAAAGTTCAGTAATGAACAGTACGTACTTCCCTCACCTGAAAATTCATCTTCAAACATGGATCCATCCCGATCAATCAATCAATCAATCAATCACAAAGAACCAGATTGACCATGTATTATGTGATGCACGACATGAATCGGGTATCACCGATGTTAGATCTATGAGAGGGGCACATATAGGCTCTGCTAATCATAAAACTGAAGACTTCTATAATGAAACAGCAATACAAGGATGCAGTGACTGCAAAATTATTAGACTTACCTGAAGAAGTAGAAATTAACGGGTACTGGAAGCTGCGTATCTATAAGAACCGCTGCCACAGAAACAATGGGTATGAGAGAACCTCAAAGAAAGAAATGATGGCAAGATGCCAAATATGACAAAGCTGTATTNGAGAACCTCAAAGAAAGAAATGATGGCAAGATACCAAAAGGAAAAGGAAACTCTATATCCGAAAAACCTACATAATAAAAGCTTGATCAACCAATGAGGTGTTTAGATCCAAAGAAAATTTTGCTCGTAAGTTCTACCAAAATGTCAACATACAACGTAAGAACTACACTCCGGTGACAACCTATAAGGACAAGAACGGAGACTTATTAACCAGCAAGCAAGAAGTCCTCAAGCGATGGGTTTTTTTCAGAGCTGTTGAACGGTGTAAAAAGCAGGGCATCATTTGCCCGGTTCTTAATAACGGTGACAAGAGTGATTGCAAGAATTATCGAGGCATTGCCTACAAGATCCTAGCTTCCATTATTGCTGAAAGCCTGAAACCGTCATATACATTGTCCTTATTGGTCCTTATCAATGCGGTTTCATGCCTATAAAGATCCGAACGAAGCGTCTTCGGTGGGCTGAACATATAGCAAGGATGGACGAACATGCTCCAGCCAAAAGATTGCAAAGATCCAAATAATTGCAAGAATTGTAAGGGAAGCAATAGCAATTTAACTTTCAGTGTTTTTTATTTGTTTATGGCCTACCCTTTTTTAAAAGCTGGATCCGCCATTGTTTTCCGGTAGCCTTTATTTTAAAGACTCCGCTCGGTTCTTGTATTACCGCTTACTCCGCTCACTGGTTTTCAATTCTCATACTCCAAAATAAGTTATGTTAAGAAGAGTATACCGTACTCTGCTATTTAGTAACTATAAATCTTTTGAATAGAAAGGAGACATCACAAATTAAATGTAAATGGTCACCGTTAAGGTCCCTTTTGATCCGCCTATATTTGGGCTGCCACGGAATCACTTTCCGGAAAATTACTAATTGATATTAGCGAGATTCGAACTCTGGTTTACTGCATGTGATAAGTGTAGAACAGTAAAGCTAGGAAATCGTGTACATCATATAATATAATACTAGACAAGCAGATGAAACTGATTTGGAATAACCTACAACAGCGCCTTTAGTTCAGCGTTTAATAATAGTGCACATTATGTAATGGAGTAAATTATATATATATATAAAAGAGTGAATATCACCCGAAACAATGAGTGCGACATAGGGTCAATTACTAGACACCATGAAGCTTGGTTGGTTCCTTAATGGTTTAGGCCCCATAAGCGGTTTAATTTTAAATTGACAATTACAGAACCTGTGGTTCTATTGACCTCTTGTCTATTTACTGAGGGCTTTAATACTGTAACGGGCAAAAGCAGACAGTTTTCGACATCTACGTGGCCTGTAGTAAGAAGCTAGTATAGTAAAAGAAATCATATATAATAGAGGAAAAGTTGCAATATGTGTAGATAGTCAAGTTAATTCTCAACCTAGAGGCACTATGTAGAGGCAGAAAAATAAGGAAATTAGAGGTATTTGTTAATTGAATTTTGATTTTTTTTAAATATTATAGAGAACGTTAAAAAGAATTTACATGTAAGTTGCAAAGACTACATTGAAGATCTACAAGGCGTTGATAATACCAGTATGATATGATGTATTGATATTGTCCGAATAGTGGACATAAGAACCTTCTAGTGTTTCAGAGGAAAGTACTACATATGATTTATGGACCTATCTGTGAAAACAACGAATGGAGAATGCGTTACAACCCTGAGCTATATTTTTTATAAGGATACCAGCATCTTTTAACGAATGGCAAAGCCACAGATGCGATGGCTGCTGGACATTTATACCGCATGCATGAGAGACTCAACCAAAGAAAATCTCCTTCCCGGTTACTGATGAGAGCCCTGATGGAAGGTGAAGACAAGGTCGACCAAGACTCAGGTGCTTGGACTATTTAGAAGACGAGCTAACATCAAATAGCGTCAAAAATGTAGCACAATAGCTATGGACCGAACGAACTGGCGGAAAACGATTGGTAGATTATGAATCGACATAGTTTCGCAACAAAGAAGTATTTTTTCACACTCTCTGATGAAAATCTTGCAGACCTCAGACAGTCTACTATCAAATGTTTACTTGTTGCAGAGAGAATTGATGGGTTAATTACATTTTTTATGGAAAGAGTTTTTTTGATCAAAGTTTGAAATTTAAAAGTCGAGATGATTACCTGATCTTGCTGCCGATATTGTCCGAACTTCCAACTTGTCATTAGTGCTATTCAAACGGTTTATTGATGGAGTAATTTTAACAGGAGATAACAAGGTAGAGGTAGTTGTGGGGTTTTTCGTAGATGATTGGGTTGTTGTTATTAGATGGTTATTTGTTTGGGGTTGAGGGCCTAACGATGTTGTTGTAGTTGATATTTTATGTGGTAAAGGTGTGCTTGTTGTTTTAATTGGTTTACTGGAGACTGAAGACTTCGTAGGCTTGGTTTTCTTGAAGGAGTCGTTATAAATAGATGATTGAGTTGTTCCATTATAGTGGTGAATTGGTTTCTTAGATGGCTTTGATGGTTTTGGTCTTGTAGATGGTTTTTCCCACATTATAGGCTTCGGCTTAGTTATGAAATTAGGTTCAGTTGATATCTTCCACTGAGTGGTCTGTGCTGTTGTGCTCCAAAACTTGTTGTTCGAAACACTACTGGCGAATTCCATATCATTACTAGTTTCTAAAAGACTAGGTTGGACAGTTGACGGTTTGCTTTTAATTGTACTACTGCTTAAAGCTGGTAAGGGTTTATAGGATATTGATGAGGGCTTGGTATGATGTGGGCCAGAAGGTCTTATAACTAAGGTTCCAGCTCCATGTGGTCGTTCTATAGTTGTCATTCCACTTAAAAGAAATTAAAAAAGATGAACAATGTTTTTAATAATGTAAACATGTTTTATGCCGTCTATGAACAAAATCTGCCATATAAGTTGAATTAGTTAGATTGCGGAAGACAGAAGGAAAATGTTTATGCTTTACAAATATTAATTGATAGAACAAGAAGTGGGTATTCTCTTAAACAATCAAGATAAATAAACAAACACTGATCGTAAAATTACTTACATAATACTTGGCTTGTATGTGTGATGTGATGATTGTGGTCTTTCCCATCCAACAGGTTTAGTAGGACGTGTAAATGAAAATGTTTCCGTTAACACAATATTATCGGTTAAATTGTGTGCACAACATGAACCAAACATAAAGGAATCCACGCACATTCCAACATGTTGACCCTCGGACTTGATACACTCCCAGACAAACATGCACGTTCCATGGATTCCGCTTATTTTGCACGGTTTTGGACTAATTTTATAATTTTGACTACGTTGAGAATTGTAACTATTGAACAAATTATTGGTATTTGCAATGTAACTTCGCAGATAATTCATCCTGCTGTTATTATCTTCATTGCTGCTACTGCTTCTATCATGGTCTGGGATTATCATTCCGGCTTTTAAAAATACTATTTGGTAAAATGATATGACTAGGATGGTGACTAACCATCTACTCCACATTGTGGAGGAGATATGATTTCCTGAAAAATCAAAATATATTAAAATGATAAAGTTTTAAACAAAATTGAAAAATTTGAGGTAATTTGAATTTTTTAGTTGGTTAATTTAATGTTTATTATTTTTGAAATTTATGCCTTAATGTATGTATCAGTTAAATAGTTTTCCAAATAAAAATAACAATATTTTTGATTTAATTTACTGTAATGACCTCAACCACTGGGCTGTTACTGTATTTAACGAAATTGACCTAATCCTAGTCCTAATATTTCGGATTTTGATTTGGCGTTAAGTGCTTACTATAGTTATGACGAAATTTTGAGTATATCTAAGAGTGAAACATTTTCTGAGTTGGCTACAAAAAAGGAAATTTGAACGAATTTGAAGCAATTGGTTCTCAACACAAATTAGGAGTTATTATTTAAGGGTGATATGGAAACTTGTACAAAAGAATTTTATTCGAAAATAAATGAAATCATTTCTGAAACTATCCCTTTGAAAATCAAAATTGAAAAACGAACTGAATTGTAAAATCAGGAATGCATATCGTCACTACATTAATAATATCGGTGCTTCATTCAAAAGTGATCCTAAAAACTGTATGTGAAAGGAAAATCTAAATCGAATGGATATCCAAAAGATATGACTAACAAAGATAAGAAAACTGACAATAAAGGTAAAATTTGTGAGTATTTTATGTGAGTATGTCGAATTTTATTTGTCAAAAAGAATTCAGTATGTAAAAATTAACTAGAACGTATCTTCAATAATCATGGTACGAATTATGCAATTTAATGATCTTGGAGTTCTAATGGATCGAAAACTTAGTTTTAATCTTCCTTTTGACCAACTAATATCATCATTAAGATGGGTATGATCTTTTGTTTTGGAAAAGATTTCAAAAATATATAGAGGTATATCGTTCATTGTTCAAAACTTTAATTCGTCAGAAGTTGAAATATTGCTGTGTTACAATATGTAACTCATTGTAAGAGATTGGAATCTCTTCAAAAACGATTTCTCCTTCGTATTTTACAACACTTTCCGTGGGACAACCCTATTCATCTACCTCCTTATGAAGACAGATTTAATGTTTTAAAAATGTCCACTTTAGAAAAAAGAAGAAATGTATTAAGTGTAATTTTTGCTTCTAAAGTATTAAATGGAAATGTATATTCACCACAAATCTTAAATGTATTATCGTTAAAATGTTCCTAGATATTAATTTAGAAATTTGAGTTTATTGAAATGTGACTTCGAATTTATTATAACTATTTAAAATTTGAACCAACAAATGTACTTATGGAAAGGTGCAAATTTATTGCTAGGAGCGTAAGGCCAGTAACCTAGCATCCGAAACGGCTTGACTCAATCAAGAATAAACCTTGGATCAATTTTATTTACGGAAATCGACCAGGAAACGAAATGGAAAAAGATATCATGTACCTGGAATGTCCGAACCCTTCTTAGACCTGGCAGTAAGAACGAGCTCCTTGACACCTTAGCTCGTTATAATGCCGACATCACAGCGCTTCAGGAAATTAGATGGAAAGGTTGTGACTGATAAAAAGAGGAAAGGAGACATCTATTACAGCTGTGAAGAGAAACAGGGTATGTGCGATGTGGGTTTCGCTGTCAGAGGAAATTTGAGGAGCAGCGTAATCGCTTGGATTTCTGTGAATGGACGGATTTGTGTAATACGTATGAAGGGAACCTCCTACAATGTTGGTATGCGGCAACGAATGACTCCGATGGAATTCAAAAAGACAATTTCTACGACCAAATAGATGCTACCCTCGGTCAGTGCCCACAGCATGATACCAAAATCATCATTGGCGACTTTAATGCCAAGATAGGGAAGGAGAAGTTGTATCAAGGTATTATCAGCATGCATAGTCTGCAAGAAAACATCAACAGACAATGGTGAAAGGCTGATCAACTTTGCGGCGAGTGGAGAACTTATCGTCAGCAGCACCTGAAGACAAGAACACACAAGAACATCCACAAGGGAACATATGGATGTCACTTAATGGCAGGACCACCAACCAAATCGTTCATGTGCTCATCGACTCCGGCCATGTTTCAAATATTCTAGACGTGTGATCGTGCAGGACGTCGACTCTGATCACTTGCTTGTAGTAGCGAGAGTGCGAGCTAGAATATCGATTGCAAAGTGTGACAGGTAGCAGGAGATCAGAGATGTTATCATCAAAGCAATGAAATAGATCGATGCATCTACTGAACTCGCCAGAAAAGTGACGCAAAAACTACAGAGTGTTCAACACGACATATCAGTCCAGTTGAGGAAAACTGGGGACAGTGTTCATCAACGCTGAAGTCGCGTCATCAGCAACTGATTTTGGGCCCAATCCCACGAAAGATTAGAAAGGATTGGTTTGACTCTCAATGCATGCATGCTGTCCACGTGAAGAACATGGCAAGACAGAAGTGACTCGGGAAAGAAGAAAAGGAGTGCTGTTGCCATACACGACGACTTCAAGGATGCGAGGAGACGTGCCGTTAAGGTTTGATGAGATGAGGAAGGTGGAATTGTTGATTTCGAGGATCGACACCGGAAAGTTCTACCAAACCATTAAAAGACAGAGAGAAGGTTATGTTCCACCACCAATCTTCTGTAATGACGCAAATGGAAATCTTCTGGTGAATAGTGAAGACGTCTTAAGACGGTGGAGAGAGTTCTTTGCTGAGCTTCTGGCTAACGACAAACCCGAGTAATCTGTCCTGCAAGATCATCCAGATATGTCAGTACCACTAGAGCATTTGGAGGAAGCTTCGCCACCATCCATAAGCGAGATCGAAGCAGCCCTACGAAAGTTGAAGAAGAATAAGAGCCCTGTTTCCGACGGAATCCATGCTAAGCTTATACAATTAGCTGGGGACAGCTTTGTGTGACACCTCTCGTTTGTCAAGCGTCGGAACCATTCACCACCACCATGAAAGGTTTTCGACAGGGAGATGCGCTTTCAATATCTGCTTGGAGCTAGTATTCGGCGAACCGATAACATCATCACGGGTTCTGCCCAGCTTTTGGGATACACTGACGACATTGACATAGTCACAAGAGAAAAACCAAAGATGAATGAAAGCTACAACAAAACATCAGAAACAAAGTACAAAGAACATCGAGAAAACAAAGTACATATTATCTAGTATAAGAGGAAACCTCAGCCTGACACTTTTGGGTTCGATAGCGTTGAATTTGAGGCGGTAGATGAATTCGCACGTATCTTGGAAGCTCTGTTAACACCGCAAACGACATCACCAAGGAGGTCAAACGCAGGATTAGGCTAGACAAAAGCACTCTATTTGGCTTGACCAAAATTCTGGGATCTAAATTCACAGATAAGAACATGCTGAGTATTTTTGAGAGGAAAGTACTGTTAATGATATATGGGCCGGTCAATGACAGGGGTGAATGGAGAATCCGATATAACCACGAACTATATAGCATGTACGAAGACATTGATATCGTAAAGAAAATCAGAAAGCAACAGCTTAGATGGCTAGGCCCGGCCATATACATCGAATACAAGAAGAAGCACCACCAAAGAGAATCGCATTCACAAACTTGTTAACTGGAACGAGAAGTTGCACTGGCTAAAGGTCCTCGAAAGGAATCTTGCAGAACATAACATCAGCAACTGGAGGAGCCTTGCTGTAGAACGAGAGACCTGGAGAAATAATATTATTATATATTATTAGAGATGAATTTTCAAAATTAGTTTTTAAATTCAGGTGAATTCTAATTAAGCCAGATTCCACAAATACCCTCAAACACTAAAAAAAACCCATTATTTAAAAATCTTTGATCATGTTACTTAGCTTTCAAAATAATGGATTTATAATGACTCTTTCTCTATAAATATTCATCGTATTAAAAATAAAATGATTACATTCATATTTTTAATTCAAAGAAAAAATATATAAACTCTATTAAACCTCAATTACATATAACATAACTTCTTCATATTATTTAATCGTATGTTCTACTAATTAACTTAAAGTAGGAATTAACAATAAAATTCATATACGTTTTAAAAATTTATTCAAATCAAAGTAGGAAAAGAAAAATATTTTACTAGACATATTCTAACGTGCATAATCTCTATTGTATATACAAATCACTGCAATTACTCTTAACAGCAGAAGCAACTATTATGTAATTTTCTCTTTTCATTTTCTATGCTGCTACCAACTAAACAGAACATCCACTTTCATGTTTCATGGTTCTAAACAATTTTAAAATAAAGAAAATTGGGATATATTGGTAGCACGTATTACTTTAATAGGTTATATGTTGCAAATGCAACACGCGCTACTTTAGGACAATACTAAATTTCTGTACATGATTGGATTTGGTTATCAATTACTAGAATTTTATCTATGGTGTTTTTAATATACTTAATTAACATAATTTCCAATTTCAAAAGAAATTATGATATGACTCTGTATCAAATGTTGTCCAATAGAATTTAATTAATTAAAGTGTTCTCTGAATTGAAATCAGAATAAAAACCATTAATTATTGTCTATTCATATTATTTGAAGCTTTAGTAAATATACTTAATAAATTATTTATATATTGTTTCGGTTTATGACTGCATTTCTCTTTCAATGAAAGTATGCACTAATTATATTGTTTACTTTCGGTTTCTGTTTCAAATTTATTTGAACATTTTTACGAACTAATTAAACTTTCTTTATGGAATCAAAGAAAAACACAACTATTCTCACAATTTTCACATACTGAAAAATAATAAATAAAATAATATTAATAAAAAACATTATTTAAGTTTTACATATATTTATTGCTCATCTTATAGATTGTGGTAGAATACACAAATTGTATGTACCTTAAATTTATCTTGAGAATTGAAGGCATTGTTTCTGTATTTTAATAGTTATGGAACAATATTTGCCTTCAACAATATTTCTTTCTTTTTTTTGAGTTTCTGGCCTTCTGAAGTGCCTTCTTAAAAGAATCGAGTCTGTACATTGTAAATACTAATATTGGAACTCATAGAAACAGAGCGGAGGGTTTAGT
>JXPG01000842.1:0-10423 GCA_001015175.1 Megaselia abdita | reverse complement strand
ATCAACGCGAGACTGCGCATACTTCGGATGAAAGCCAGATTTTACAACATCAGCATTATCTGCGCCCATGCACCTACCAAAATCGTCGATGAAGAAGAAAAATAAATTTTCTACGAAAAGCTCTAAGTTCATCCACCTATGCCGAATGACGCTGATGCATACTAGAACCTGTATCAAATTGGTGGATCAACTTCAAAATCGATTCCAACGATAAAAGGTTAATGCATTATCGTGTATCTTCTTCAACATATTGCTTGAGTTAATCATGAAAGTTGCAAACATCTACACAAGCAACATAATCTACGCGAAATCAAGCCAAATTTTGGGATACGCTGACGAGGCGGACAAAGAATAAGATAGGTAGGCCTGATCCAATGAGACGCAGAACAACCACATATACCCACATGGAGAAGAACAGCTATTTCTAGAGATAGATGGTCGTCGTTAATCTATTCAGCGGAATCTACTTAAGTTTCATCGCTGGATATGTATGTACCCGAATGTAGCTGAGAAGATCCGAACGAGGCGTCTTCGGTGGGCAGGACCTGTAGCAAGGATGGACGACAATGCTTCAGCCAAAAGAGTATTCTCAATGCAACCAGATGGTATACGTAAGAGATGATGGCAACGAATGCAATGGGTAGGCCTTGTCGAACAAGACACCAGGGTGAAAGGTATACCCAACTGGAGAACCGCAGCGAGAGACCGAGATGTATGGGAACAGTCCTGCTAGCTGGAAAGCTGGACGAAGGTTCGTCAGCAAAGATGTATGTATGTACACTACATATTCCAGTAAAAACTGTTTTACTCGTCGAGGTTTTTTGTCCAAGCAATTTAAATGTCTACTAATGGTCAGATATTTTGTGTAACAAATTAGGACTAAAAATTGCTCACAATAAAACATTTCATAACAAAAAAGTATATTTTGAGTGAAAACTTACACCGCTGTATTTTTTTATATTCTAATAACTCCCTAAAACCTCCAATATTTATCAGAAAAATCCATCTACTAAAATTTCACAAACCTGAATATATATATTCAGGAACTTAGCGTTAAAGATATCATTTTCATTACTGACCATCTCTGGCATGTGAAACAGCTAATTATTCTTCACAACACTAAAATTCTAAACTAAAGTTCTACATCACAAAAAGCTAACTAAAATATTCGGAAACCAATTGAATAAAATTAAAACAACAGACCAAAGTGAACAATCATTTGAACACAAAAGAGCTTTCAATGAACATACTAAATATTCACAATCATCCACAAAATCTATCTCAATAAAACATTTCATAATAGAAATCAAAAAATATGTTTGAAATTGCTGAAAAGCTGGCAGTTCACAAATCTATAAGGCCAAGCTAACTTTACTTGGAACAAAACCATATTGTGACCGGAATAAACTTTAAGTTTTGGAAAAAATCAAATGCTCTTTAAAGATGAATCTTTTTTGGCGGATTTTTTGTAGATCTTTAGTTTAGATTTCTTGGTACGTAGAATCCTGGACTGCTATAGTCGCTCTGATCTCGTGAAGTGAAGAAGGGGGAAGATTATCCAAGGGCCGATGCGCTCTCTTGCGTCTCCGTTGAAGGTGAATCGTCTTTATTTCGTCCAAGGAGCTTCGCGCCATCTACCGAGAATGTCGTCGTCGTTTACCAAAAGATTACCGGACTTGTGGTTGCAGAAAACTGCGTGTGTGTATTCTTTCTTTCTTTAGTCGCTTGACGTGCTGGTAGAGCTTCCAGCTTTTCTCATGTAGAACCTCTACTTTGTTCATCTCCGCGTGTTTGTATTGACGTTTCCTGGATCTAAGTATGTTTACCGCGAACGTACTTCGCATCATATTTTGGACATGCATCCAGGATTGGATCCAGTTCATTGTAGAAAGTCATATCAGACATAACCGCGCTATAGTATATATCGCCCTTCCGTCTCCTATCCCGGATAATGTCACTACTTTTGAATATCACTTCTTGGAGCATTGTAATATCAGCGTTGTAAACGCTAAAGTATCCAATAACTCCTCTTTTCAGCCCGGACGAAGAAGAGTGAGGATGACTTTTCCAGGTCGTTTATTACAAATCCAATTGATCGTGCTCAAAAGGTTTAGAAAACCTCTTGGCGCAGTTTTCGCAGATCTTCTACGTCTTAACTGTTTCTTAAGAATATCAAAAAAGCGTCACTAAATACCTCCTGGAGACTGGAAGGGAAGAATAATAGAAAAGTTACCACTTCATCATATTCATCATTTTCTGTTTTAAGTTTGAGGAATCGGGCAACTTCAATCGGTTCGATTCATTGAGGGTTGTGGGATGTGAATCACAGTATAATAGGTGGTGGACATCATTAGGTGAACAGTTGCAGTCAGAGCAGGTGTCCTGAACTTCGTTGTCTATTATTGCTCTGTAGGTATTGAGGATGATAGAGTGTCCTGATCTTAGTTCAGCAAGGGTAGAACTTGTTGATTTCAGGAGTTTTTCTTCTTCTTTGTGGGCTTTAGGAGATGTTGTCTGAATGATTTTGCTTATATCGTAATATTGGATTTTGGCTGACGACTTATGTGTGGATTTGCTTCATACATCGGGCTAATCTCCTGTTATTGTCGGGAGGAGAGACGTTCGACATGTCTCTATATATGTTGAGTGAGTTCCTTATGGATCTAGGAGGAAGTGCTGACGATATGATGACGTTGTTCGGATGTGTTGATGCGGCATTTCAATGTGTATTTCATTGCAAGCATATGCGAGTGTGGTTTGATCTGTAGAATGTTCGTGTCAACATGAAGATGATCTACATTTGATATGGCGTGGCAGCCTGTGGCGATACGAAGCGCTGTGTTTTGGGCATGTTGTATATGTGTAACCAGTTGGGGTTAGGAAGCTGAGGTGCCAAAATCGGGGCTGCGTAGTTTTAAATCTACCTAGATATTGCTTTGCATATCTGGGTGATTGTCTCTTTTTTTTGTCCCATGTCAGTCAGTATACTTTCAAGACATTGTTCTTTGCTTGCTTTTTGTCCTTGATGTTTTTCGAGTTGGCGTTGAACGTTAGGGTAGGATCAAATGTCAGGTATGTATTTTGGTGTTTTCTATGTAGATATCCAGTTCCGTCGAGACTTCTTTCGTCCATAGTGTGAACAGGGTAGCTGACGATTTACCTGCTGGTAGCAGGACGACGTTGCACATGATCGGGATACTTGATCCTCCGTATCACGGAGGTAGATGTTGAACAAGAATGGTGATAATACTTAACCATATTAGCCTGCCTTGGATGTAGTTGATAAGCTATCTTTTTAAGTTTGACGGAATACACAATTTCATTATCAACGCCATCAGAATAGAGTGGTTGACCAGGTCAAAAGCTTTGGACATATCCAGAACTATCATTATGGATCTCTGGTAGTTATCATCGACTATATTTTTTTGGTTTTAAAAGATAGAAATCTATCACCATAGCATGTTTAATCAGTTCCGTTGAATTTTCATCGGATCTCTTGTTGATTTTCACTTTTTCTATTGCCGCTTTAATGTCGACATGTGTGAGTGGAGGTATCTTTTCTAGGTCTTCAGATGGCGGTATATTTGCTGCTTTTTCGCCCAATATTTCACTGGTATCGTTGCCAGAAATTATTGATGCCCCTTATTCATACTTCCTGAAGAGCTTTGATGTCAGTTTGTATCGCGCTAGAGTGTCGAGAAGTTAATCCCAGGCTTATTACTCATTTTCGGAATCATTTTTTAACATACTTTTACAACGGACTTAAAGGTTTTACCGTGCCCGTTACCGAGTGTGTGTTTGACAGTGTATTGGTTTGAGTATGTTTTTGAGTGAGTATGTGTTTGAGTTAATATTTGTTTGAGTGAGTATTTGTTTGAGAAAATGTTGTATCGTTTTACCTTCAGTTCCAGCAAACTTACCGTTTCCCTCGAAAGTATCTATGCCTCATAGGGCAGTTTCGTATAAGAGAAATATTTTGTATCGTCTTTATTATATAAATTCACAAATAACCTTCAATAGAACAAAACTCCAAGTACTTTTAGACAATTTTTATTTAATCAATTTCCTTCAATTATCACATATTTCCCAAGGTATATTTATGTATTTCCCTTTGTTCGCGGATAACCACGCAAATCCACAGAATTTGCTGCAGAAAAAACAGGAAAACAACATTTTACACGAGCTGAGGGTTCTGCAAATAAAACAAGATAAACAAAATGTTATTAATTAAAATATTGATTGGAATGATCGAGATCTCATTGTTGATTGATTCGTTATTTATCTAATGTGTTTATTTGATTAATGTGTTTAATTAGGTGGTTTTCATGAATAAAGGATGTATAAAAATAGTTTTAACTTACTTCCTACAAACTGCTAAATAATAACTGGTGTAAAGGACGACCAGGCAATTCTTGTTGGTACACCGGGCAATAGGTCCATTTGTAATGTGATCTCCCATGGCCTTGGATGGAAGGCTGTCGAGGAACGGCGGGTATTTGTAGAAATTTAAATACAGATTTATATAGTTGATTACATGAAGACAGTCATCGTAGAGAGTGACTTGATTATCAGGACCATCCAAGGAGAAAACATGCCTAGTACCGAAAGGAAGGAGTAAAATTATTCCAGTCTCCTTCTCCCTCACTGTGAAGTAATGCGGGTTATTTTCGTACTCGACACTTTCTGTGTCCTTGTCCTTGTCTTGTTGGCCATTATTGTAGTAAGTTGTGGCACTTTGAGCTCCATCAAAAAAGTAGCTTGAAAAGAACTTCTCAAACACCATTGGCACATGTCTTACTGTTGTGTTGTGGAACATTTGAACATTATTAATGAATTTATTTGCAATAGCAGGTAAGTAAAGTAATCCGCAACCTGGAAGGAAGTTTTTGTTTAATTTAAGGTCATTATTTTAATTAAATTAAATAGGAAACTAAGAATACAAACTTCAAAGGATGTTCACGTTTATTGTAAGCCACATTTTAGTTTTGAGTGAAAGTCTCAGATAATTATAAGGGTTAACTCGGACCTGTTAGGATTCCAATGGTAAACGTTCTTTAAAATTCCGTGTCCGTCATAAAGAGTTACTAATATTTTATTTCGACAAGACTTAACATACACTTTAAGCATTCAAGCAAAGATTTAATCCCAGACAAAAGTTTAATCTGAAAGTCTCCGACTTAGTCCTTAATGAATTAAAATAAAATATCGGTTTTTTCTAAGAAAAGTCTGATCGAAAAAGCAATTTGATGGAAATTGTATTTTCAACCGAAAAATTTGGCAGTTTTCCCCCTTTGCATTTTTTTCGAAAATGTTAAAATTTTTAAATATCGGTTTTTTTTACGGAATTTTCTTAATTTACTCAAATAAAACATTTTGTAGAAGAAAAGTCTGATCACAAAAGCAATTTGACGAAAATTGTATTTTGAACTAAAAAAAATAACAGTGGTACCCTTTTACACTTTTTTCGAAAATGTATTTTTTTTAAAATAACGGTTGTTATTACGGAAATGTATTAATTTACTAAAATAAAACATTTTGTAGAAGAAAAGTCTGATTGAAAAAGCAATTTGATTTAAATTGTATTTTCAACCGAAAAATTTGACAGTGCTTTTAAAATACCTGTTTTTTTTTACGAAAATGTCTTAATTTACTCAAATAAATCATTTTGTAGAAGAAAAGTCTTATCAAAAAAACAATTTGATGGAAATTGTATTTTCAACCAAAAAAATTTACATTTGTACCCTTTTGCGTTTCTTCCAAAAATTTGAAAATTTTAAATTATTGGTTTTTTTACGAAAATGTCTTGATTTACTCAAATAAAACATTTGGTAGAAGAAAAGTCTGATTGATGGAAATTGTATTTTCAACCGAAAAATTTACGAGTGGTACCCCTTTGCGTTTTTTTCGATAATGTGAAAATTTTAAAATATCGGTTTTTTACAAAATGTCTTAACTTACTCAAATTAAACATTTTGTAGAAGAAAAGTCTAATCCAAAAAGCAATTTGAT
Source organism: Megaselia abdita (assembly GCA_001015175.1). NCBI lineage: Eukaryota > Metazoa > Arthropoda > Insecta > Diptera > Phoridae > Megaselia > Megaselia abdita. Next base: position 4,414 of record JXPG01000842.1, on the reverse strand, counting down.
AAAAATTGTATGTACAATTTTTTTGCTTACGGAAATGTATTAAGTTACTAAGCTAAACCATTTTGTAGAAGAAAAGTCTGATCGACAAAGCAGTTTGAAGAAAATTGTTCTTCAGCTTTTTTCCATTTGGTAGAAGAAAAGTCTAATCGAAAAAGCATTTTTGATAAAAATTGTATTTTCCCCTTTGCATTTTTTTCAAAAATGTGAAAATTTTAAAATATTTGTTTTTTTTTTTAACGAAAATGTCTTAATTTACCCAAATAATTTTTGTTTACAGTGGTACCCCTTTGCATTTTTTCAAAAATGTGAAAATTTGAAAATATCCTTTTATTTTTACGAAAATGTCTTAATTTACTCAAATAACAAATTTTTACAGTGGTAAAAATGCATTTTTTTAAAAAATGTGAAAATCTTAAAATATCGGTTTTTTACGAAATTGTCTTAATTTACTAAAATAAAACTTTTGTAGAAGAAAAGTCTGATCGAAAAAGCAATTTGAAGAAAATTGTATTTTCATCCAAAAATATAACCTTTGCTTTTCTTGCGAAAATGTGAAAATTTTTAAATGTCAGTTTTTGTAGAAGAAAAGGGTGATCAAAAAGCAATTTGAAGAAGAAAATAAAGAAAAACAGTTTAATTCTGAAAAAAATTATCAATATCTTAATTGTTCTCAAAAACCTACTAAAGATTGATCTTTCTACAATTTTGTTTTTTTAATTAGTCAAAGCCACATATTTTGACAGCTTTTCCAAATTGTTAAATATTTCTTTTAAAAACGTTTATCCACGTTTACGATACCAATATATTTCTTGGAAATATTCCAGAACAATCAATTCTCAAAAACAAAAAAAAACCTTTCAACCATCCCAATATCAACAATTCTTCATACACAATTGAAATTAAAAAAAACAGACCCACCCTATAAAATCAACAGAAACCTCAACCAAAACAAAGAAGACAAGACAATTGCAGCAAATGCACCCAAAGAGAAAAGAAAAGAAAGGGAAAAGCAAAGAAAAACAAAAATAGAATAGGAAAATGAAAGAAAAACTTACGATTTGCTGAAAAGCTCTGCAAACTAGACATGTTGATGATTCGCTCTGGAACATGAAGCAAGTGTGGATTATCGTTCAGTGCTAAATTGCTTAACCTTGTGCATTCACACAACTCAATTGGCAACTTGGTTATCAAATTATCACTGAGATCGAGAAATTCAAGTTTCTTCAGTGAACACAACGATTTTGGCACAATTTCGATCCGATTTCCACTCAAATTCAGCGACTGAAGATGCGAGAGTCCTCCTAAAGATGACGGACAATTTGAGATTTGATTTCCAGACAAATCCAAGAACTCGAGAAATTTCAGTCCATGAATTCCATCTGGGATGTACTCAATTAGGTTCCCGGACAAATGGATAAACTTAAGGTGGCTCAGGTGGAACATCCAAAGGGGAATCGTTCTGATGAAGTTCTCTTTCAAATACAACTCTTCAAGATCTTCGTCGTAGTACAGTAAGTCTAACGGGACATGGTCGTAATCACGGTAACTCCAGTGTAATACCGTTTTGTTCATTTTTCACAAAAAGAAAGTTTATTTTGCATAACCTGTTTTCATTTCACTCTTTCAAACACTACTGAAAGTCGATTTACACTGAAAATTTGCTGTAGAGCAATGCATATCTCTAGGATTGACCTTGGCCGTGGCCGTCAATCGATTTTCTGCTCTCTGCTTTTCTGGCTGATTCTCGGGAGGGAAATCTTTTTGAATTTAGCTTTTTTTCTTAATTTTTTGAGAAAATGGAAATTATGTCAAAGTTTTTTCTTTTCTTTTTTTTGTAGTCTCGGAATAAGTTCAAGTGCATTAAAATTCGAATGTCTTTAAAGTTTGAGCTTTTTATGATTTATTAAAGAATGTGAGGGTGAAAGCTTTAATTAACCTTCTTTGAACTTTTTTGTTTGCTTGAAAAAGAGAAGGGGGGAATATTTACATCTTTTTATCATTTTAATGAATTTATATGAGGAACATTTCTGAGGATGGGGAGAAAGTCAAAGGAAGGAGGAAAGGTAGATCTTTAGAAGATTAAAGGATTTGTCTGGATTGACATTTTATAACGGATATTTAGGTAAAGAGTGAAATGAAATGGGTTGGGTTGTTCTTCTTGGAATGTTGATACTTTTAGTTAATTATGTTGTCTTGGATGGGTTTCAATTTGGAATTCAAATTTGTTTAGATTTTGAAATAATTAGCACAAAAAACACGATGATGTCATTTTTTAGCATCTTCATTTCTTGTCTTAATTTTAGAACAGAAGGGAAATTAAGAATGGGAATTTATGCATTTTTTGCTAAATTTTTCAAATTGTTAACATTTTTAGACCATTTTGGAACTCAAACATTTGCCCATGACAAGTATATTGGGGAATGCAAAAGTCAATAAAATTTCTCTCAGAGAAATAATTCAAACCTGAAAATTTGTTTGAAACAAAAATCAGACAAAAAATATTTAAAAGTAATACATGTTTCTCATTCCATTATTGTTTTTTTATTGAAGATAATCCCTCTCTCGATTTTTTTTTTAATATTTAAGTAAAAGAAGAATGAGGCGTATGTAGCTACGGTTACCAAGAACAACGGCTACACATGAACATCCTCTACGAACGGTGATTCACTACAGATAAGCGTTGGACTCACCATCCAATCCCAACACCAAAAACAAATGATGAAAGCTAAAAAAAGAAACACTTATTGCCATAAGAGTAAGTCGTCGGATCATGGTCATCAGCAACACCTTCTTTCGGCACAAACAGATTCACAAGGCTACCTATGTTGCTCCGGATGGTGTCTCTACGGCACAATTAGATCACGTTGCCATCGACAGAAGACACGCCATGCCACTAGCGTCATTGATGTCCATTCTATGAGAAGTGCAATTGGATCTGACCATTTTTTGGTTAGAGTCAAATTTAGAGCGAGAATATCGCTTCAGAGCGCTAAGACAAAATCAAACCTAAACAAGACTGAATGAACACTAGCTCAGAGAGTCCATAACCAATTTTTAGCGATGACATCCTAAGGATATTATGATATTAGTTCTTAAAACCAGTTAGCCCTCACAAAATCGCGAAGACATAACCATGATATCATTTTCAAATTATCTTTCACACGTTACATTGTATGTTCTTTACAGAATCGTCTGTTGTTCACCAAAATTTACAGGGTATGTTCATTGAAGTCTGGAATAGAAGATATGTACTTCTTCTACGTTAAAGTTTTCATAACGTTTTTATAAAATGACGTAAAGAAGTTCAGTTTCTTATTTTTTTAAGTGTTTTGAAAGTATTTTTGGATAGATGTATAGTCAATATGGGTATCGTTGAGCAGGAAGAGGAATCTGGAACTGTTCTACATAAAAAACATTGAATAAAATTATAAGACAAAAAAATAACATTAAAGTCAGTATTTAAAAATCAAACCAACATAAAAACGAAATATGAAATTAATTCAAATAAAAAGAAAATGTAGTAGCAGTAGTGCTTTTTTATAAAATTAGTTCAAAAATTGACTCACTCACAGCCTCAAACCCCATATTCACTTCGCATAATATATTAAGAACCATCAAACTCATATTAGGAATGTATGAATTTTTGAAGAGCAAATGTAGGAAATTTAGATTTAACAAAATAAAGTAGAAAGCTGTGGACGAAATGTCGATGAAGGACTTTTATATCATTCATTGTGAAGTTTAACCAAATAAGTCTAGGAGCGTACAGTAAGACACACTTCATTTGTTTGAAATAGCTCAATCTATATTTTTTCTTTTATTACTTTTGACTTGCAATCTTTCGCTTTGTAATGTCAGTATTTAATAAACCTTTCACTCTAAAAAAGAGATCCTTATTGATATTACCATTGATAGCTAGATCCAGGGACAAAACACTCCTCAGAATTGTGTGCCAGATTTAATAAGCACCAAAAACCTTCCAAGAGATTTTGTATAAAGTTTTCTCGCTCAGCCATATACAAGAAACAAGAACAAACTCACACAAAAAGAAAACAGAAATATCTTACCAATGCTTACTTTATTCAACAAAATTTCAGTTCAATTCAATGTTTTGTTATGTTTTTGTTGATTTGTTAGCAAATTTATACTTGTTAATAATTCTACTTATTTTAGTGGATCAAAAATATGATTAAGAGTTCAATCATTTTTGTCTGTAATTGTTCTAATAATAATTTTATCCAATCAAAACGGAATATTAAATAAAAATAAACAACATTAAAGAAGAATAACAATAAACACTTAAAATTAATAAAATACTAATCAAATAAAACAAAAATTTCAATAAAAAATTATTAAACATTCAAAGCCAATAGAAAATAATACAACAACACACACAAAATAAAATGACTCTAAA
>JXPG01000837.1:497-10725 GCA_001015175.1 Megaselia abdita | reverse complement strand
CGGAGTTTTTTTAATGGGAGTTTATTTGAAAATATGTNTCGAAAAGTCGATCAAAAATATCAATTTAAAAAATCAAATTATTTAGTTTGCAACGGAATAAAAGACAGACAAAGGCTGTGGGTTTGAGTCCCACGCTTGCCGTTACTATCTTTTCGCTGACAAAATAATGCTTTCATTATGATTTTATTGGAACCAGCATTGTTAACATGGCTGTAATTTTGCATTAACATGGCTGTAATTTTTCCATTGAAGAGAGAAGGTAAAGTAAGAAAATTCTCACTTTAAAATACATAAAATCTCAATAAATGATATTGTGTATACAAAATATTTTTTTTATCAAAACGTTTTCAGATACATCTTCTGATTCAATATTGTTTTTATCTATAAGCTTTCATAATTTTTGAAAACATTCGATACTTTATCGGAAATTTAGATACTTTTCATAAAAGTTGGTGAAAAATAATCAAATATTTTTTCATCAGAACAAAAAATGTTGAGATTAAAATTGACATTTTTGATCAACTTTTCGTCATATTTTCGAAAAAGTAACAATTGTTTGGTTTTATTGAATCAGGAGGAGTATCTGAAAAAATATTGTTTTTATTTTATTTAAGAAAAATTACCATTCAAAGCCTATCTGGCAGTTTTTTACTGGTCAGATAATAGATCTGAGGGGTCCGTTTTTGGATGGTTTGAGAAAATTGAATTGATGTAGAAACATTATATGGTATCGAGTGTGGAAAACCAAATATCAAATACTTTTAGTGAACATTTTTGAAGAATGACTCTCTATAGTATAAGTAGTTTTCTTTATACAGTTTTGTGTATTCCCATAGTCTAAATATCCAAATCTCATCAAGTTAAATACCCCAAAACAAATAAAAAACAGCCTTATGTAGCGAACATTACATTTTTTAATTTACAGAGATTTTTCGATGCATATTACAGTTCATACAAAATTTCGAAGTAAAAATTATCTATTTTAAACCTTAATGATCCAAAAAATACCCGAAATGAACTAGACACATTTTTACAATTGAATTTAATTTTTTATAGTTTAAACTTTGATAAAAAAATTCTCTTTTAAATTATATTATTTATTAAAATTTGTTTAACATTAAAGTTCAATTTGTATTATTTAATAAAAAATGATTGTTATATTTCGAATCGAAAAATTGTTTGTTTGTGGATTTATACAATTTTCAAACAAGCAAACTTTAATTTTTTTTTTCGAATGTAAACTTTTAACGTTAGAAAAAATATAAATTTAACAATTTTTGTTTTTTTTTATATATTCAATTTTTGGTAATCAATGTGTGTTTAAAATTAAAAAAAAAATTATTACATTTTTAAACAGCAAATATTTATCTTATAATTTTTTTAAATATTTTTTTTTTTTCCAAAAAATATTCAATTTGAAAAAGCAATCACTCAAAAACTTGGATTAACATGAACGAACTTGGTTTAAAAAAAGTGTTGTGAAATTGCTTTTTGAAGCAGAATTTTTTCCTACAAAATGTTTTATTTAAGTAAATTAAGACATTTCCATAATACAAACAAATATTTTAAAGTGTTCATATTTTCGAAAAAAAAATTATGGGGTACCACTGTCAAATTTTTGGTAAAAAAATAGCTTTCGTGAAATTATACTTTTCCAATCATATTTTTCTTCTACAAAATGTTTGAATTAAATATATAAATATATTTGAATTGAAAATAATTGAAAATAAGTGAATTAAGACATTTCCATAATCAGAAGCAATATTTTCAAGTTTTCGAAAAAACATTGCGAATTTGTTTTTTTATCAGATTTTACTTCTACAAAATGTTTCATTTGAGTAAACTGCCAAATTTGGTTTTTGAACTTTATTTAATCTACCTTCAATTTAAATATTGTTTTCAATTCAATTTAATTTCGATTATANTTAAACAAAAAGTCAATGTTTGTGTTAAGAATTTAAGAAAAAAAAATGTATGGTTTTATATTTTTTTCGACATTCTATAAATCACTTTTAAAATTTGTTTTTAACTTAATTTAATCTAAAACGACAAAGTTGTAGTGTTTTGAAAATATTACAAAAATTAATTGTGATTATACTTTTAACATTTTTGTTAAAAAATAGTTTTTCAATAAAATTCAAACTATTTGAAATCATACAGAATTTTTGCTTGTTTTGAAATTCAAAATAATGTAAGATTTGTTTAATTTTTATAATTTTTCTTAACATTTTCAAGCTATATTTTTTTTTAATAGAATACATTAATTTGAAATCTTAAATCTCTCTTTAATTCATAACTTTTCTTTCTATTTAAACCTACAAAATTACATAGAATTTAAAACTATTTTCAAACAAAAATTCTAGAATCCTACTTTTTAATTTTTTAACATAACTTTTTCAAAGAAGTTTTATTGAAACAAAAAATCTAGAAAAATAAATATTAAACAAAATTTCAATTCTTTTTATTCTGCTTACAATGTTTTGTTTGCTTAATTCACTAATTGTTTAAGAAGCCCTAAAAAACAACTAAATATTTAATAAACTTGCTTTAACTCTTTAAACGAAAATGTTACGATGAAAACAGCAATTTTATCATAAGAATGCTTTGTAATTATTTAGTGTCATTTAAATGCGATTATTCCTATCATCAACTTAATATAAAATGCCCCTAACAAGATATTATAGATAGATATACATCCGATACAAAACCGCCTAAAAGAATTATTAAACCAAGTGACTTCAACGAAACTTCTGGAAAACAATAGCTAGTCTTATTTTTAGAATCTAAAAGTAAAACACGCTGCTGGCTAGAAAATTCAATCAAAGACTAACCTTGCAATATATACAAAAAAAAATCGAAAGCAAACAAAAACCTGAGTTTGATTTTATTCCAAATGAAAACTCATGGAAATGGAAATGGTGAACAAAAGTGGAAGAAAATAACAGATCGTAACATTATTTCTTAAATTATAAATGAGTCTGCACTTACATTGAAAAATGTATGCACTTCATTTGCAGATAAAAAATGCATTGCATTGTTGTTTGGCTGCTGGATACTATTCTGTATAGGAACAGGAACAGTATATCTGCAGAAGAATCTATCTATATCCATCTGTTGAGGGTTAATGGACTTTTTTATTTGGAAATTCTATTATATGACCAGATGGTAATGTATGTATTCAATTGAAACGTATTCTAGATCTGTGTATGTTTACTGAAGGGTATATGTAAATTGTAAATGAATGGATCTACAAATTTCCCTTCTATTCAAACGAAACTAGGTTAGCATTAAAATTGTTTACCAGAGAAATTTCTCGTAAATTGAAGATGGATTGTTATGTTCTCACTCATCGTAATTGCATCATAGGTAGGAAGTGAGGTGCTTTCATTTTCAGGCATACATCGAAAAATTTCTTTCCTTGAATTTATTAAAATAAAATTAATTAAAATACATTCAAAGTCGAATAAATATTTCAATAAGTAATTCGAAAACAATGAAATATAAGGCTTTTATGGACTCAATGAAACCAAACACTCTTTCCTTTATATATGAATAGTTCTTATAATGAATGCAAAACTAGATTAGTAAACTCTTCAGATATTCCAAAGAATTAATGAAATTTTACTCCAAAAATTGTATTAAAATTCATCAAGGAAGACAAGGCAGGCAAAGAATCTCGACAGTTCGAATACAAGTAAAGAATCTCTTCATAAGCATGATGTATATATATCAATAATAGCAATCATTGGCCACATAAATTTAATATTTGTTTATTAAGAGGAAACCAAAGAGGGTCTTCCGAATTTAATCTCCTTTAAACAAAACACAATCAATGATTCTCAAAATTAATTTCCAATTTCAATTACTATGGAAAAGGGGAGAAATGATAGAGAGAAATATCCTTTCATGAATAGAATAAGTATGTTTTGCGTACTACGCACACACACTTGGGAAAATGTTTGTATCTTGATTTTATTTCAAATAGATTTTTTCTAGTTCGTCTTAAAAACTATTCAAATTAAAATTGAATAATTGTATATTTTATTTAAAAAGAGAATTAAAGGTTTCAATTTAATTTAGAATATTTTTAAGATTTAGTAGTTTATTTAGTATTTTGTAGGTTATTAATATTTTTAATTTTAAAAAATTTAAAAATCGGAGTGTATTATTTTGGCAAAAAATTCATATTGCTACTTTTCATAAAACTTACTATTGTAATTAAAAGGTTCGGGAAAACTAATACTTACAATAACAATTCTTCTTCAGTGTTTTTTTTAAAAACTACAAGCTTTCCTTAAAATAAAATTTTGAGAAATCGAATATATGTAAATGAGTTTTGAATGTTTGTTTGGATATAAATCGGTAAAATTATATTATTTTGACCATAAAAAAATAAAGTAGTTCAATTTACTACAAACAGTAGTAAATTTACTTTACTATAAAACGGAAAAATGACTAAAATTTTACTACTAATTAGTTAAAGTTTTAGTACAGAATTCAGCTTAGTAAAATTTTCTATTAATAGTAAAAATAATTAATCTCAAAAAATTAGTAAAATATTAAATAGTAATAAAGTTCCTTTTTATTAATAACAAAGATTACTACTTAACAAATAGCTTAAATTACAATTTAGTTTCTAAATTATAGTAAAAATATTAGTTATAACTTCATAATAAAAATTTCTAATACAGAAATAGCTTAAATTACTATTTTGTAGTAAATATTACGCTTTGCAATTAGAGAAATACAAAATACCACAAAAGTAGGACTTTTACTTACTATGATAAAATATTTAATAATATAAGAATATTTTCTGCTTTTGTGAAATTCCTACATTTATAAGTGTTTTGTCCACACAATATTAGGAATTTTACTTGCTTTATAAATTACTTAATTTTGTAGTAATTTTATTCACTTTTTATAAGCTTGATATAATAAAAGTATTTTTTATACTCAAAAATTAAATTAAATTTTAAATTTATTATTTGTTTCATATAAATGTTTAGCTTACTTTGATAAAAAAAAAACAAAAAAAAATAAATAATAAAACAATAAATATCCTCAAACATTAAACGAAATTTTATATTTATTATTTGTTTCTAAATTTATAAACATGCTTGATCTGTGTTTCATACACAGGAATTTGTATTATTATGTTAATTTAAGCTACTAGTTGAACATTTTGTTTTTCTAAATTTTGCAATTAAACATTATAAACTTTCGAATTTCATATTTTATTTTTAAGTCAAAAAAATATTAAAATAAAAAAAAAAAAAAAAATTTATATTCCTTTTTATTATTTGAGGTATATTTTTCAACATTTTAATGATAAGTAATAATTGAATTAAGTTTTTTTTTTATGTTGTTTTATGTTTTTTTTTAATTTGTTGAACTTTTTTAAAAATTAATAATCTTATTATCTATGCTTAATTAAAAAAAAAAAATTCTTTAAATATTATAAACAATTAATTTATAAATTTGATGTTTATAAAAACAAAATTTTATATTATTAATTCCAATCCAATAATCTTGAAATAAATTAAACTTTTTAAAATGTTTATTTTCATATTTTTAAAAGAATTATTTTTATATCTTTAAAATATTAAAATTAAATATTTTTTATTATTTTTGAAAATTATAATTAACGTAAGGCAAGGTCTGGAAATTTATATATGCATAATATGGGTATCGTTGGACGGGGAATTTTAAGAGAAGAATCCATTTCTGGCATGGAAAAGGTTCCGAGATTTCAAAAATCGGTACAAAATTTTTAATGGTCGAACGGAATTGAGAGGAGTCAGGAAACGTCTGTGGAATCGATTTCTTGAATGGTAATGGCTCAAAAGTTCCAAAAACGAATCCTTCAGCTTTAGCAAATTCAATATTAAAAAATAACATAAACATTAAATAATAAAAAAAATCCAGAAAGAACAAAGTAAAAACTTAAAGTTCCTACATCAAAACAATAAATACAATCAAGAATTAAAAAGAAAAAGACAAAAAAAAATAGTTTACGCAATAATAAAAAAGATAATGTTAATATTAAAAAGAAATAAATAAAAATATTATAATATTTAGCAATATTATAATATTGAAGAAGATGCATTGTTAAATACATTTCACAAGCTTTTCCAAATTTCCACTAATTTAATTGGTAATGGATATTAAACAAGAAATCTAGATCACAATAAACAAAATTTAAAAAAAATGCAAAAACTAAGAAATTAGTAAGACCATAAAAACAAAGATTTTGTAAAGATTTTGAATTGTGTAGATAAAGATTTCTCTGAAAACTAAAGAACTTGTACGTTTTTGATTAGTTTTTTTTAAATGGTCTTACAATTTTGTAAATAGTTTTCGGATTTTTTAAATTTTCTGTGATTTTGAACGATTTTTTAAAATTATTTCCTCCTCGAGAAAGTCATAAAATCACGTACAGAAAAAATCCTAAAAAAGAGATATACATTTGACCGCTGACAAGAAGATCGAGTTTGCGGATATTATATTTAAAAACATATAATGAAGATTTTCCTCAAAAATTATACTTCTGTTATATATACTTCTTTATAAATTAGTAAATATATTAAATCGTTTATTTTTCATTTTGTTATAAATAAAAAAAGAAATCTGATTCTATATTTTTCTTCGATATTTTAGTTTTCGACGTTTTGATTATTTGTTTTTGTTTTTTTGTTTAAGTCTTAATTTTATTTAATATAGTTAAATCTAAATTTTTTGTTAATTTATTAATTTTGTTGTATTTTTAATGTTGATTTTCTATTGGGTTTGCTTGTTTAATATTTTTGTTTTATAGTTTCTTTTTTATTTTTGATTATTTTTTATTTTTAGATTTTTTTATTGTAATATTTCTTTAAATATATGTTTTATGTTTAATTACAAAGTTTTGTTTAATTTTGTTTGTAAATCTTCTTAATTTTTGTTAGTATTTCATTTCATTAGTGTTTTATGTTAAATTTTTTTAGTATTTTATTTGTTTTTAGTGGTTTATGTTATCCTTTTTTTAGGTTTCCTAATTTATTAATTTTATACTTATTTTTAAATGTTTGTATTTAATGTTTGTTCATCTTGGAGTTTCTTTTAAGATTTTATTGAATTTCTTAATTACAAGTTCTGTTGAAATATTATGTTATTTATTAGTTTTGTTATTAAGATTTATTTTATTTAAATTTAATATTTTTTGGTTCTTTAATTTATTTGATTTAATTTAGTTTAGTGTTTCTTTGCAATTTTTTTAGTGTTTTTCTTTTATTCTTAGTTTAATATTTTTTAAAATGTTTGTATTTATTGGGGTTTGAAGCTCTGTAAAGATTTTGAGTGATTTGTTCTTAGAAATTTTAGTATAATTTTAGAATACATGAATATGAATTGCTTATGCATAAATACATTTCAGGTTTTTTTTGCCAAATAAACTTTGGAAAATATCTATTTTTGAAAATAATTCATGAGTCAGTAATTTATCTCTCTATTCCAAGTATTCCTCAATCGTTTTTTGATGAATCAAATCCGCTCCCTCCTTTTAAACAACGCTTTTTCAATAGTTTTTGAAGAATGAAATATGTGCTTCTTTATTTCAATTTCAATGTCATGTCAATGAAATTTAAATACATTTTTCAAAAACGATTTTCGAAGTACTTTTTCAACGATATATTTTCCAGTTTGATTCTCTTTTTCTTTTAATTCTAGAGGCATGATATTTTTGACATCAACATTCCCCATCCAATAATATTCATATTGCCTATACCAGTATCCAAAAATACTTTCAAAACGCTTATAAGCAATAAAAAACTGAATATAGTTATATAATTTCGTCAAACGCCATAGACTTATAATCTATTCTAGACTCCTGTGATCCTATCCTTCAAATCTTATGAAAATCCGGTAAGCCGTGTTGGATTGTATAATGAAACTACATATCTATATACATTATACACACTATTATATACAGACAGATTTCCTTTCATATATTAATTTAAAAATTAAATTAGAAAATATACCAGAGAATTAAATTTAGTGTAAAAATATATAATAATTATAAAACTTTTTGAATAGTAATTTTTTGAAATTATTAAAAATACATTCACCATTTTTTCAGTATCTTATAGATACAGCCTAAAAAATTGAGCACACAAAAATATCAAATCAAGACTTTAACATAAATTGAGAAACCGACTTTCCTGCAGTGCTTTCTAACAACCACTCTTCCTTCAATTTTCCTAATCAATCTCTTTTGATAAATTGTTCATCACGTCTAAACAAACCATGTGCCTATAACAGTATAACCATAATATAGAATAATTCCATAAACGTAAAGTTTCGTTCGAGTCATATACGAGATAAACTCGAAAAATTATAACCTTCATCACTCAAGCAGGAAGTGCAACACTAAAATCCTTTCCCTTTGTTTAGGTTTCATCCTGGCATAACCAGTGATGTCATAAAAACTAGAAAAATGCAACTTTCTCACACTCTCTGGATGCTGTGGAATGGTAGGTGTGTGTGGAAGACCATTGTTTTCCAGGATGCTGAATACCAAAAGGATATTATTTTTAGGGAAAAAAAAACTTTTTATCCCCAAATGGTTTTTGCAAAATTCATTAAGAACCATAACAATGGCAATGGCAGAGACATTATTTGATTATACGTTTTCGTTCTATGAGACTGCAAAAAACATTTCATTATTCTGCTGGAACTGAACTGCTTTGGTCTACGGGGATGTGGATGGTGGTGAGTCCCTGAGATCGCTTCTATAGAGAAGACTTACTTAGATTACATTCCTTAGCAACAAGCTAATAAAGTAATCAATGTATTGTACCATCACAATCTTCTGGCAACATTAATACCCATCCTGGTAGAGAACACAGTTGAAAGAGAAACTTAGATCTTGGTCTTCGACACTAATCTTTTGCTTGGAATTTTAACTAAAATGTGGAATGAAAGTTTATATGTGGTTTTTGTGAAGCACTATTGCATAAGAGAGTCGAAGGAAAGGAAGGGAAAGGAAACGAAGAGTTTTCAAGTAATCGTATACCAAGAATTCTTTTATGACTCTTGAGTAATTTATTAATAGTGTCGAAAATTCCCTGGCAAACAATTGAATTTATTACTTTTGTTGCTTTGAGGAATGCTTCTTTCTATTCTTTTGTAATTATATTTTTGTCTCTAAATTGCTCTTTTGATTTGGATTAACAGTTGAGAGATTTCATATTTTTTTTAAAAGATGATGGATGAGTGACAACCTGGTAATAAAAGTGAATATGATATATTTTTAAGTTGGTAAATGTGGGTCGGAAACAAAGCAACAAAAATAGGTTATAATTAACCTAATATTACGATTTTGATTTTACATGTTAAATGAAGTAAAACGACATAGAATTGATGAAAGTTTTACAAGTATCTAAATCAGAAAGATTTACAATTAAGTTTTCAAATAGGAGTTCTGAAAAAATATATAACATATATAAAGTACAAATCTCGAAAAATCAAACAAAAATTAAATCTAGAAAGAGTTATTTAATTAAATATTTCAAAAATCATAAATGTTAAGAATGATATCACAAATTAATAAATTATTTATTTTACATTGACTAGCATATTGTCCCAGAAATTTGATTGGTCTCAGATGGCGCTAGCGCTTCAATTCCCGAATTTTAAATTTTAGTTAAGAATATCTTATCCGATTCTCAAATTTGCTATACTGAAACCCCCTTCATTAGGAAAGCGAAAGGTAATAATTTCGAAGGTAATAATAAACCCTTCATTACAGGTTTTGAGCTTGTTTCAAATTAATTTGTTTTTTAATTGTCGTGATATTTTTTGCTTTGATGAAGCTGAAGGAATTTTTGATTTTTCCAAGAACTATAAAACCTATTTGTTTGCGTTGTTTTAAATTTTAATTTTAGTTCTTGAATTTTAGTTCTTAAAGTATTTATTTTACGGTTCTTCCCTTCTACTTGTTGTGAAATATTTTAATATAATTTATTATTAAGCTTTCTGGAACTCTTAAAAGAACTTAGTGATTTTATTATATTTTTTTGTTTTAATTTTATTGTTATTGGAAAATAACTATTTAATTTTATTATTTTTATATATATTTTTGTTTATGTTTATTAATATTGTTACTATTTAGTTTTTTTTTATTGTAGGGCTTATTTGTTTGACTAAATTTGAAAAAAATTCCTTTTACTTATTTTTATGTTTTTTTTTTTTT
>JXPG01000836.1:555-14042 GCA_001015175.1 Megaselia abdita | reverse complement strand
GGTTTTTTTTTTTTTTTTTTTTAATTTATTTATAAATTAATGTTGTCGTTCATAATTTTTAATTATATTTAGCCTTTTCATTTTGCTTTTTTTTTGTATTCTTGTACTTGTTATAAAATATTTATTTTTTTTATTTTATGTATATTAAGAATAAGAATAAGAAGAATATAATTTCAAGGATACATAACTAATATATAACAATATAGAGCTTAACAATAATAAAATATACAGCACAATAAATTATATTCTTCTGTGTATTTTATATATTTATAAATAATTATTTTTAGGTTTTATTTGTTTTTTTTTTTTTATTTTAATGTAGGTTATCTATTGTTTTGATCAAAATTGTTATTTTTTGTTTATTTCTTTTTTGCATTTATTCTAAAATAATATTTTATATTTATTATTATTATTATTATTATTATTATTATTATTATTATTATTATTATTATTATTATTATTATTATTATTATTATTATTATTATTATTATTATTATTATTATTATTATTATTATTATTATTATTATTATTATTATTATTATTATTATTATTATTATTATTATTATTATTATTATTATTATTATTATTATTATTATTATTATTATTATTATTATTATTATTATTATTATTATTATTATTATTATTATTATTATTATTATTATTATTATTATTATTATTATTATTATTATTATTATTATTATTATTATTATTATTATTATTATTATTATTATTATTATTATTATTATTATTATTATTATTATTATTATTATTATTATTATTATTATTATTATTATTATTATTATTATTATTATTATTATTATTATTATTATTATTATTATTATTATTATTATTATTATTATTATTATTATTATTATTATTATTATTATTATTATTATTATTATTATTATTATTATTATTATTATTATTATTATTATTATTATTATTATTATTATTATTATTATTATTATTATTATTATTATTATTATTATTATTATTATTATTATTATTATTATTATTATTATTATTATTATTATTATTATTATTATTATTATTATTATTATTATTATTATTATTATTATTATTATTATTATTATTATTATTATTATTATTATTATTATTATTATTATTATTATTATTATTATTATTATTATTATTATTATTATTATTATTATTATTATTATTATTATTATTATTATTATTATTATTATTATTATTATTATTATTATTATTATTATTATTATTATTATTATTATTATTATTATTGATTTTAATTATGATTATTCTTCTTTTAATTATTGAGGGTATTTATTGTTTTGTATAAGAATTTTAATTATTTATCTTTTGAGATAGAAGATACATTTAATCATGACCCCACTAATTTTAAATTGATATCAAAAGCGTTAATATTTATATTAATATATTATTAATATTATTTCTTCTAAAAAAATTATATTATTAAGACACTTACTAATTCCAGGAAATCATAGCATCTGTGAATCTCTTGAAAGGCAAAATATTTGAAGCTATGGACAACAGATCTTCAGCCCTAGATTTCTATGTTCAAGCTTTGCAGAAATCTGTTTACTGTGTAGAGGCGCTGGACGCCTTACTCCACCATGAAATGTTGGTAGCTTGGGAAGGTAATCAATGAATAATTATCACGTCGTCTTCAAAATTAAATGTCAATATTTCAGAAAAGGAATTGATTTCCAGTTTACCATTTTCTCAGCAGTGCTCTGAAGCCGATGTCCAATTACTGAAATTACTCTACGAAAGCAAACTGAAAAAGTATTACGACTCTGATATTGTAAGTTTGTTATGTGGAATATTCCGCTTCTTTAAATTTGTGTTTTTCACAGGTGGAACAAAACGAAGAAATTCCCATTGGTGGTCTGAACACAGTTAAAGAAATAAGAGAAAGAGTTGAAAAGATTATAAAAAACAATGATAAGCCTCCACGAAATATCAAGACCAAGTTTGTCAATAATGCCAACAGTCAAATTATGTCTCCGGCCAACAGAATCTTAGAAGACCTCAAAGGATCATCTTCTTATTCCTTGCACGCTAGTATCACAAAGGTCTCTCTTTTGAATTCGTCAAACTTTGATACTTCAAAATGTCAAAAAGCAACGAAAATCGTTGGAGGCTGTGGTGTTCAGCTGCAGAACTGCATCACTCAATTGTCGAAAAGCACAGACATTATGGCAATGAAGGCTGGAAAATGTTTCTATGACTTTGATTATAAATCTTGTCTGAAAATTATTGATGAGTATGTGATTTTTGGTTTTTATATTTCTTTTTAATGTATGTGATTTTTTTAGAATTCTAAAGAGGGATCCTTACCATGATGTTGCTCTAACGATTCAAATAGGATGCCTTGTTGAGCTAGAGGATTATAATAGTAAGTTTTTTGTTGCTCTTTTGTTTTGAGACTATTAACTATGAGTGTTGAGGGAGTGTGTTTTAAGGGATTGTGGTGTGGGTGAATGGGTATTTATTTGAGTGTATATATTTGATAAGATTAGATATATTCTCTTTAGCTTTTTTTAGAGCATTGTTAATTATAGTTTACTAAACTCATTGAGTTCGTTAGCCTTTCATGGTCAATACCAGACTCAGCGTGAAGCCGTTTAAAATTTACTTAAAATAATAAAAAAAAATCATATTGCAGCAAAATGTTACACCAAAAACCTTTTACCAATTATGGTATGCATGAAAGTATTTTTCGCTAACTTTTCTAATCTCCAATATTAATTAAACTATTCGAACTTAATTATTCAAATGTTCATCTGAGATACAACAATCTTTTTGTTGAGGGAAATGTGTGCGCTGAAGAAAGACATCTGCAGTTGGTTGATGCAAAAGAGTCTGAAGAAAAAACGACGATGATTAAGCTTCTTCAACATCAGAGCCAGAATCATGGAAATCTACCCCCAAGAGAACAAGATCAAATTCACATGATGAAGAAACAAATCAATCGAGTATCTTAGAGAATGAAGAGTAGTACAAGTACTACAACAAACTGGCCTGGCCATAATAAGAATCCCATAAAAGAAGCTTTAAAAAGTCAAATTCAAAAACATAATTCGCCCAATATTTCAAAGTACCAATCAAATTTTATTAGTAATAAACTATCAACGGCCTTCACAGGAAAACTCTCATCATAAAATCAAATGCAAATGTTCGAAGTATAAGAAATAAATTTAATGATGTCTATGGATTTGTTAAAAATTCGGTGGATCCTCCTCTCTTTAATAAAACAATTGATGGCACACAAATTAAGCTTGTCACAATGTATAGCCCAACTAAGATTGACAACACAGTTCACAGTTAAAAGTTTATAAACAATGTAAACAATACAATATTTGAATATTCCATCAATTCTAGAGCTAATTGAAATAATTGAGGAAGCCAAATCATTAAACACTACAATAGTCCGCAAAAAAGTAAGAAAATAATATTTTGAATGGATTATTTTAGAAATTTTGCAGTCGCCTGGATTAATTCAACATTTTTATGAAACAGAGATTGTACCTATTTACAAGGAAGGTAGTCGAAACATATGCAACAGTTACAGAACAATATCATTTTTCCCAGTTATTGGTAAGATTTTTGAAAACATCGTTAAATCAAACCGGCAGGAAAGAAAGGTGGTAACAAAAGTGGATAGAACTAGAAGTGATTACATAACTACAACTGTTGGCGTTCTACAAGGCTCTGGGCTGGGCTCCACATTCTACCTTCTTTACATCAATAGCTTGAGATACCTGAACATGAGAGCAGAAAAAACCATCTATGCAGACGACACTTGCTTCCTATACCACTAAAAGCATAAAGGAGTGAGTGGACAACAGGTCGGGTATGATCTTGAAAGTTATTGACATTGGCTGCATGGTAAAAATTTGGTGATCATTACCACAAAAAAAAACTTCTGATATTTCGTCCAAAAAGAAAAAAACAATGTAGACATTGACTTATACTTTTTGATATATGATAAACTAGGATTTGAACCGGTAGATTATTGGATTTATGAAGTTGGATTAGGATCAGTAGATGACCGGAGTTCATAGTCTTGCATGTCTTCAACTCTCTGCAGGGTATTTATTGGAGTCACTTAATCTAAGAGAACAGACACTCACCTGCATGAGTAGACTAAAAAGATTTGCATCTCATTTACTTAGCCTAGATTTGATAACATTAAATTGACATCAGTATTTTTAAAATAATGAAGAGATTTAGTTTTGTAGGTGGGAACACTGTTGTTGGATTAGGATCAGTAGATGACCAGAGTTCATAGTCTTGCATGTCTTCAACTCTCTGCAGGGTATTTATTGGAGTCACTTAATCTAAGAGAACAGACACTCACCTGCATGAGTAGACTAAAAAGATTTGCATCTCATTTACTTAGCCTAGATTTGATAACATTAAATTGACATCAGTATTTTAAAAATAATGAAGAGATTTAGTTTTGTAGGTGGGAACACTGTTGTAAATCTTGACAAATCTTAATTTAATGTTCTTAATTTAATAATTTAAAAAAAATCAAAATATTAAACATTAAAATTTAATATATCTAAAATATCGTAAACAATAAATCTATGAACATATCCAGCCTGAATATAACAAAAAAAATATTTTTTAAAAACCTTCCACAGAACTCTTCTACGTTGCCCACAAATTGGTAGATCGATATCCGGAGAAGCCCATTTCCTGGTACGCGGTTGGATGTTACTACGATATAATAGGGAAAAGTGATCCAGCAAGAAGATATTTAGCGAAAGCAACTTCCTTAGACCGAATGTATGGTCCAGCTTGGCTTGCTTATGGCCATTCTTTCGCTAAAGAAAATGAGCACGATCAAGCGATGGCAGCTTATTTCAAAGCGACGCAGTTGATGCGTGGTTGTCATTTGCCCTTACTTTACATCGGAGTAGAATGTGGTCTCACCAAAAACTTGGAATTAGCTGAAAACTTCTTCTACCAAGCTATGTCAATCGCTCCTCTAGACGTCTTTGTATTCCATGAACTCGGAGTTATAAAATACGAATATGATTTGTAGGTTTTCGACCTTTAAATTACTCTTCCAATTTTTAAATTTCATTCAATTCCAGCTTTGAAAGTGCCGAGGAGGTCTTCCGAATCACGGCCGATTTTGTCTCACTCAGAGCGAAAAACAGTGGAGAAGAAATTTCAGCGAAATGGGAACCTTTGTTCAACAATCTAGGTCATTGCTGTCGTAAGAACAAGAAGTATAAGGAGGCTATCGAGTTCCATCAAATAGCTTTACTTTTGAAACCTCAAACCGCTGAGACCTTAACTGCGATTGGGTTTGTACATGCTTTGATGGGCAATTTAGATGAAGCAATTCAGTTTTTCCACAAAAGTCTGGCTATCAATAGGAACTGTGTGGTTACCTTTAACATTCTAAAGACTTGTATTGAAGACTTGATGGACGAAGATTCTACGATTGATAACTTTATTATGCTGGAAAACGTTCCAAAGCCTAAAACAGGTGCTTTCGAGAAGAACCTCGATGATGACTCCTCTTCTCATACAGATAATTACAATATTTGCGATATGAGCATTGATTTTTAGTTTTCAATTACATCAATAAAAGTTAGTTATTTTATATTATTTTTGTATGTTTTTTTTTCATTGTATTTGGTTTTTAAAACGAAGGCAAGAAATGTGTAGGAAACGACAGTTGAATTAGAAAATTATTTAAAGTTCCAATTTTTTGAAATATCATTCAAGGGTTATATTTTCGCAATTTTTAATATAAAGTTATAAAATATGAGTAATTACAAGTTGGCGGGAAAAGTTTTGTTCAAGAGTATGCTCTGGATGTTCCGTTTAAAAGAGAAAATGTTGACAGCTAATTTCATCAGTATTTTGTGCTTATGTCAGGATTCTTTTTGTCTTGGATTAATCGGAGTTTCAAAAATGAAACATCCTTTTGAATGGATTGTATAGAAAACTACTTTGAAAGGAGTAAAATAAATGATTTGGATGTTTATGTTTTATTTGGATTTTCTTTTCTAGATCTTTTAATTTTACTTTTTTTTTAAATTATAAATGGTATTTATTGTTTTGCTATATTATCAGTTGAAACAATGGTTTCAGGAATTGTTAAAACTATTCTTATTTGTTTCACTTTTATTTAGAGTTAGTTGTAGCTGATTGATTCTTAAATTATTATTTTATGTCTTAAATTTTGTATAAGTATTTATTGTTACGCTTTCTGATTGTTTTGTCTTTATTTTATTTATGTTTAATTTAATCTTAAATTAGAAACACTAATAACAGTTATTTCTTGTTTTGCAAGACTTCTTTCTGTTGTAGAGGCTTTTACTTATTATTTATTTATATTTTATTCCCTTGTACTTTTTGTATATTTTTATTTATTTTTGTATACCTTCTTGAATTCTAAAAAAAACTTTTTAGATTTTATTGCATCCTTTCTTTTATTTTTGTACAACAATATTTTATCTTTATTATAATGTTTATTTTTCTTTCGATTGCATTTATTTTTAACGCAATTTTTTTTATTTTGTTTTTGTAAAGTTTTTATTGTTTGGCTGAAGATGTCTTTTTTATTGTTGTTTCCTTTATATAATAATATAACTATATTTTTTTATGGTATTATCATTTAAATGTACTTTCATGATAATTTTGTTGTTTGTAATAAAATTAATTTAATTTAAAAAATGTTTAAACAAATTTTTGCGTTTGCTGTTTTTTGTTTTATTTATTTAATATTGAGGGTATTTGTTGTTTTGCTGAAGTTCAAGGGTTTCCTCTGGATTTTTAAAACCTATTTCCCATTCCAAAAATGTGCACTGCATATGGAAAAGCTACTTTTCCAACATTTCCTGTTCAACAATACGTATATTTCCCATTTAATAAAGTTACTTAAGATAGCTTATCGTATATTCCAGATTTCAAAGAACTTACCTTGTCTGGACGAGGTTTTGTCAAAAACCAAAACTTAGCCCAACTCCTTTTATTTCAACGAACTAAACTCTTATTCTTTCAACCCAAATAACAAAACAAATAAAATAAAACAAGAATAAAAATTAATTTTATTTCACCTTCTTCTTAGGTTTAACATCAAACTTTTTAGTTTTCTTGGTCAATGTTCTCTTTTCCGCTCCGGCCTTTTTTCTCTTAGCGGCCAAGACTGGATTATTGATCTTTTCTTGTGCAATGATCTTCCTCTTCAAACCTCTCTTCTGCATAAGCTGTGTTTTAACTAGTCTATAGTTGCTATCATAAGCTTCATTGCTGATCTTCTTCCGCAATTTATTTCCCAGCTTGATTGCAAACTTCCTCAGTTCATCGTCAATGTTGTGATCATCTTCAGACATTTCCCTCACTATAATTTTCAGGAGATTTGGAGCAAGACTTTCTAGAACTTGTGTTTCTAACAATGTCAGTAAACTGTCTATGAAGTTGAAAATTGCCGTTCTCTGTTAATGGAAAGTAATAAGGGTTTTATTTTTTGGGAATATTGGAAGAATTTTATATTTTGAAAATTTAAATATAGGAAAAATAATTAGATGTTTAAACGATATTCAAAATAAAAAAAAATAAAGCTGATTTTTGTTTGAATTGTTTAAATTAAGATTTTAAAAACAAATATCAAACTGAGTTTTGAAGTCAAAAAACAGTCATTTAAAACTATAAGCTGGAATTTTGACGAATGGTTTTACTGGAATTTAATATACGTTTCAAAACTAGAAAACTCAAAGGTTAATGTTGTCCAAACGAGTCATGCAATACCTCATTAATTAAGTCTGATAGAACTTTTGGTTTCTTACATGAGCACTATAAAATAAGTATTTACTAAAAAATCAACAAAATCCTTCAAGATTGTGCTTATACAGTTTTCTTAGAACTCTGTCTCTTCTAAGTTTTGCTTTGTGGAATAAAAGACTAATTTAGATTAGAAATTTGTTTTGAATTATGAGCAGTGTGGAAAGGTCATATATAAAGATTTATACAGGTTTCCTTAGACTGAATTGGCTTTCAAAGCACCATGTGGGTAAAAGTTCATCATTTTTAGAGACATTTTTTATTAGTCTTTGGTTGAATAAAGAAAATAGGGGTGAGTCGTTGTTCTTTTTTAGTTTTTCTTGAAACTCTGTCTCTTCAATGTTTGATTTTGTTATTGTTGAATAAAGATAATAGAGGTGAGTCTTTGTTCTTATGTAGTTTTGTGTATGTCTTGTTGAGTACTTGATTTTTCCTACGCTTTTAGTTTGTGTTTGAAAATATAAAGACAAAAAGATTTTGTTTTCTTCATGTAATCAAATGTTCTTTTAGTAAATATGATTTCTCTTGGTGAGATGTGTTATATCGATTGATTTTTTTGTGTTTGAGCAAATATTTCAATGAATGTTTGTATTTTTTGTTTAAATTGATGTTTTCAAAAATTGAAATATCATAGAAAAGCAAGAAATGTGTCTCTTTTACAGGGTTCGTACAAGAAATTCATAGCGTAAAATAAGCCTTGTTAAGTTCTTTTTTTTAAGGCCTTATTTTTCTTTCAAAATAATCCCTACAAGTTTAGTGGAAAAAATAAAAAATAATATATATTTATCTAAATATCTAATATATATATATCTAATATATATATATCTAAAAATCTAAATTGTCTGCCTTTAAAATGTTCTTAAATTAGAAATTATCATTAATTCACTAATCATTAATTAAAATTATACAATCTACATTTTATACTAAGATTTTGTCTACTTTTTAATGTTTCAAAGAAACATATACTCTTTCAAGAAAAAAACGAAATAAAAACATGTAAAGTTTTTGATTATTTTTTTAAATGTTTCTTTAATATTAAGATTATTTCTAAAACTTATTTTAAAAATTATTGTTTATTATTAGTAATTTTATATAGACTATTTTCCTAAGATATAAGATATATATTTTCTTAAATTTTTGTTTTTTCTATTTAATATTTTTTTAAACAAATACTTGTTAGCTCATTAAATTAAATCATTGAATTTAACACTGTTTTATATTTTTTTTTAATTTGGGAGTTCCATTAATAAAATTCTGAATAATTCTCATTCTGGCATATATGCTTTCTATAAAAATCTACAATCAATCTTGAATTTAGTGTATTTTAAAACTAATAATTTTCATGAAATTCATTTTAATTTCGCTGTAGTTTAGAACATTGAAGCAAAAGGGCATATGCCTTTCTGATCATTAACAAACTACAAAATAAGCAGTTTTCGTTTATTTTGTATAAATAAGCCCTATGATAAAAAATAAGTTATTTTAAGCCTTTGTAAAAAATGAAATAAACTAATATTTATAAAAAAAAAACCTTTCAATACTTACAATTTTACAGTCCTTTGGTGTTTTGGTGACTTCATTACTGACCACAAACTGTATTCTTTTCATCATCCAAAACAAGTTGATCTTTGGAGCACCATTATCCTCACCAGTTTTCAAAACTTCAACTCTTCCGAAAATATTCGCAATGAGCAAGAATATTTGCATAATTTTCTCAATCACAGTTTCATTAGTTTCTCCTGGAATAAACTGAGCACACAAGTCCAAAACCAAGCTTTTCAATGATTCCTCAGGATCACTATTTATAAACTCTAGTCCATCGCCACTGAATGGATTTTGACCAAGGAGTAAACGAGCAACCGCTTCAGAATCGTAAAGTTCCATCATTTTGATCAAGATTGAAATAGCATTGATTCGAACCCATTGATGGTCATTGGAAAGCAGTCGCTGGGAATGGAAAGCCAGGCTATTAAAGACATTATGAAGATCCTGGAACTTTGAGTAAAGAGATGAAACCGAACATTCTTCTAATATTTTCAAAATACAGTTTTGAACTTGAATTATCTCGTGGTCATTGGTCAGATCTTCTTCATCGTCACTGTCTTCTTTAGCTATTTGCACGAATTTCCCGGGAACTGACGAAGATATTTGTTCAACTAAAATTGGCAGGACTTTTGGAACCCTTTGAGCAAACTTCGTTTTTTCTTGTTCCACAAACCTTATAACTAAGGAAGCCCCCATTTCCCTTATACTCATAGACTCTCCTTCAAAGAACAACAAGGTCATGTCAAAGAGCTTCTCTTTCATAGTTCTTGTTACATTGTTTATTAAAAGCTCAATATTTTCAGCGATGGCTTTCCTGCATTCAGGAGCGTCTTCGATGAGAAGTCGAGTTCCAAGAGAAATATAAATAAACTCGGCATTGTGTTCGAGAACCTTTTGAGGGAATTTCCTGATGACAAGATTAAAAAAATCTATAGCGGATTTCCTTCCTGAAGCTAATGAAAAGTTCAATTGAGTTATAAAGAACTTCAAAATCTGCCCAACTTTCTTCTTCAGATCGTATTCTAAAACGTAGGTGAAAACAATCGATCTGGCTTCGTTTCTTGTGTACAAATTCTCAGAAACGATTGAGAGCTCGGAAAGCTTTCCCATGATATCGTGGATTTCCTTAGAACTGACTTTCCTGTAAACCAAGGATTTCAAAAGATCGAAAGCCATTGGTTGTTTCTGGTTCTCATTAATGTCGTTTTCAATGTACAACAAGAGTTGTGGGATGTGGTCTTCTTTGATGTGGTAATATTCACAATTTCTGAGCATAGCGACAATCAACTTAAAAGCAGTGTTGACCAAATGGAAATTGTCATCTTGTTTCGTTGTTCCAAAAGTAGCATGTTCGTGGAGGATTTGGAATATTGTGTCCACTATTCCGATGTGCTCGTCATTAGACTCCAAGATGTTCTCCAATTGCGGTAGTTCATATTTGTTGTTCCAAAGAGCTGTCAAACACTTGAGAGCTACTATGACAACATGAGTCTTATTCGACGACAAAGAGTCTCTTATTATATCAAGCATTGGGTTTAGGTACTGTTCGTAGCCGTTATCGATTTCTTGAATCTTCTTCCGTTTGATAGAAACGTGCAACAGTTCTAAGCCAAATTCAATGAGCAAATGAGCATTGGCTTGATTGTTGGTTTTGATGTTCTTGTTTATCACTCCCGTTTTGGATCTCGGAGCTTGAGGAATTATGAAGCAATCTAACCTTTGTAGCTTCTTCTGTTTCTTTTCATCGGTTTTATTATCAGGAAGAAGATCTGAAATGCTTTGACTGAGGACTCCTGGAAAGATAGTAATTTGTTTTAGTTGTGGAAAGAAACTTTGAATATTCTTAATTCTTATTCTTAAAAAGATTATTTAATTTACCAAGAACGACATATATATTAAATGCTTGAGAGTGGTTGGTCTGAATTATATCCATACAGAATTGATGAATCGGTAATCACAGGATCGGATGGACACGTGGTAATTTTAAAAGTTTTATTTTTATATATGCTATATATTAAAATTCTAAATGTATCAAACGAAAACCTGCAGAGTCAAATTACTTTTAAATACCTTCCAGTTTTCTTTACGGAAAACCATTTTTAATTTGGAGCACCTAACAGTATACTATTTTTTTTCAATACAGCGATTTTTTAAGAACAATGATCTAAAGACTTTGTCATGATATGACTTACAAAACAGCAATGATTTCCCTCCACCCACCAGATCTGAGGTAGGCCCAGGTAGGTAGGTTGCTATTTCAACATCCTGCTAGAAATTAGTATGGTTGCATCTAACATCTAAACTGCAACACATTTTTGGATATACCCATGACTACTACTACTACTTTGTTAAAAATTTAAGTGTAAATCGTAGCCCTCATTCGGTGCAGCAAAAATTACACGTTTTAAGGTGTAATGTGTACACATCAAAAGGTCTAGCCATTTTTATACCTTGAATACACATCAATAAATATTAAGAAGTGTTTCAGCCAAAATTTAAAAATCATCTACACCTTGCAAGTTTAACACTTATACGCTCAGTGGTGAAATGCCTCTACACCTAAAACGTGAAAATTTAACAACACGATTTTGAATTCACGCCCACATAGTCCCATCAGTCCAGAAGAAATCATACTTCCACGATAGAAACCCGTTCACTGGATGGTGGCGTCTACTAAACAGCTATCCTTCCTAGTTAGTCCAATTTATTCGATGTTTGTCCAGATTGCGGAGCAACAACTCTCCAACTACCTACAACATCCAACAAACCTCACCTCAAGATCTCTGGATCCAGCCAATTGAAGCATTCTTGAAATTAAACAGTAACATATGACTCAAATGAAGTGAAGTAAATTCAACAAACACTTATTTTTTGAGGGTGAAAAGTCAAGTGATCAAAAAATTTCGTAGTGACAATGGAACGGAGTATGAAAAGGATGAAGTGTATTCATCAGTAGGAATGTTAAGTTCAGCGAAAACAAGTTTTTGTTCGATGCCAACAAGTCAAAAGATGTGGAACAACAGAATAAAATCCCACAAGGTGTTACTGAGTTCTTGATCAAGCGTATTCAAGTTCGATCTGTTCCTGTAACTCTTCCGAATGATGACAAGCATGTCTGAAATGTGACAAGAAATATCACTCAGATTTGAGAAAATGAAGTTTATTGTAGAAGAGAAACAATTTTTGTGTTTCCGAATTAAACAATAATTTGGACCAAGAGGACTATGTTAAGAAAATACTAAGGAGATTCAATATGGAAGCATCTAAAGCAGTGAGTACGCCTTTTATGTCAATTAAAAATTGATGAAGGCAGACGACGAGGAAGATGTAGAAGTTATAGATGTTCTATATTAAGAAGATATTGAATGTTCACATTTTGCGGCTCAAACTACGAGAGCAGGCATCAGCTTCGATTCATTGACAAGTAGTGAATGCAAATTTCTACAGGATATTAGAGACATGAAGCTATGATATTGTCAGAATAATCCGAACATTGAAGTTGTTTAAATCCAATGTAGTTTTTTGACGGGAAATATTGGTGGGCTAATGATCTCGGACACCCGATATTCAAGATTCTAGATGCGGAAGGTTGTCAAAGATATCATTCCAGAAACGGAAAAAACTCTTTCTTTTACCTTCAGCAAAACAATGAATGCAAAAAAGTTGATGAGGTTGATCCGATTTTGATCAAACTTGCAGGATGTGTTCCTTGAAATCTAGTACAGGTCGTAGGCTACATTTCGTAACGTTACGAGAAGGTTTACGTAACGTTTTGGGCATAAACGTAAGGTAAGGTCTGGAAATTTAGTTTTTTCTGTTTCTTTATGATATTCTGTCTTAGAACATAGACAATATGGGTATCGTTGGACGGAGAATTTTAAGAGCAGTTTGGGAAATTTCCGTGGAATCGATTTCTTCGATGGAAATAAATTCCAAGATTTCAGAAACGATTTCGTGGCNAATTTTGTCTTTCACAATTTGGGTAGAGTTCCAAGATTCCAGAAACGGTTCCGTATCCAAATTTTGTTGTATACAATGCATGGGTAGGAAATAGGGAAGGTTCCGGAATTTCAGAAATAATTCCATGGCCAAAATTGTTTATGGTTGGACAGAATTTTGAGAGAAGT
>JXPG01000829.1:256-12851 GCA_001015175.1 Megaselia abdita | reverse complement strand
CTGCAATTGTTAAATAAATCTGATTGATTTTTTTAAATTAAAAAAAAATGTGTGGGATATATTTTTAATACAATTATTTATGTTTATTTAGTGTTTATTAATATTACTACATTTTAAGATGTTTATTGTTTTAAAGTTTTGTTTTTAATTCTTTATTGTTTTGATGAAAAACTTTTAATTTTTCCTATGCTGTTTTTGGACTTTTTTAAATTATTTTTTGTAACAATTGTACATTTTTTTTTTTTAATTTTTTGTTATGGTAAAAACATTTTAATTTTTGATTTAGCTGTTTCTGTATTTTTTAAATTTAGTTTTTTTTTTAATATTGAGGGTATTTATTGTTTTGCTGAAGTTGGAGGATTTGATTTGGAATCTTGAAATTCATTACAATGCTGAAATTTCAATTGATCCTTAACATAAAAACCCTGTTCAACCATTTCCAATATTGTCCCATAAGGTCACGAAAGGTACGCTATTGTATATTTCAGATTTCTAACAACTTTTCCTTCAAAATTCCCCGTCCAACGATACCCATATCGTGAAAAACCGAATTTGACCAAGGAACCGTTTCTGGAATCTTGGAACCTATTCTCATCGCAGTAATCATTTTCACATGAACTTCCTAACTCCTCTTAAAATTCCCCGTCCAACGATACCCATATCGTGAAAACCCGAATTTGACCAAGGAACCGTTTCTGGAATCTTGGAACTTATTCTCATCGCAATAAATTCCTCATCCAACGATACCCATATTGAGAGAAAAAAAATGTCGCCACGGAACCGTTTCTGGAATCTTGGAACCTATTCACATTCCAGAAATCAATTCTATATGAATTTTCTGACTCCGCCCAAAGATATACATATTGCATATGTTCCCAATGAAAGATATCATAAAAAAACAAAAATAGACATGAAAAATACTTTGAATTTCCAGACCTTGCCTTAGGTTTTTGATCAGAACGTAACGTAAGGCTTCACGTAAAGTTTCGATTAGTCTACGACCTAATCTAAGTTTCAATGAAGCTATCCTGAAAATTTGGTCAAATTCGGATAATCCCTGTTGATTTGTATAAATAACATACATACAGATACACAGAGCCACAGACACACAGATATGACCAAATCATTTTTATTTATAAGAAGAAGAAGAAAGAAGATAAGGAATAACTAAAATGCTAATTGTAAAATTATTGTAGATACACATTATTATTAAAAACGATGAACTATTCAATCATACGCTTTGATTATTTGTTTAGATTTTATTAACTCTGCAAGTAGAAATTTGTCTTCCAAAGTCTAATACACCTTTAATAGCAAAATACATCAATAAAACTTCTAGTAAATGTTATATATTATGAAACACTAGATCAACAATTCGTGAACATTTTGAATGAAAAAATATTTATAAAACTGTATATTATCTGTATACAATAACGGGATGTTTATGGATTGAATTTCATAAACCCCATAAACACAATCACTCCAATTTGTGTCATATGCAAATGATAAATCATTAAAAGAAAAACACACAAACACAATTAGTTCAGGGAAACATATGGTTTCGAGAGGAGTTGTCGAAGAAATAACTAAATGCTATAATCAAACCTCACCCAGAGATAAGGTGTAACAAATTATTTGCTGAAAACTTTGTTTTTTTTTTGCTTAATGGTTTCGCTGGAGTTCAATTTTTTATATTAAAAAAATCGATTTGGGTCTCAAATTCTTTAATTTTAATATATATATTTATTTAGCTAAATGATTGTGTATGATATTTTTGATTTCAAAACCAGACCAGACGCAGATATAGAATTTTCGTTGAATTTTAAAACTTACTCTTTATGTTGTTGTTTAATTGGCTGCCCCTTATGAGAACTGATGTTGGTACACTTGCAACAAGGAAGCTAACAGTTCCAAGGATGAGCAATAATGAAGTGTGTATGTAAAGCATTTTGAAGGATGCCTTGGAACTTCACAAGTATTTTTTCTACCTAAGTTAACTTTACACTCACTAACTGTAAACAACAAGTCGGAAGAGTTGTTGGACCAACTGATTACTTACGGAATGTGCAACAGTTTAAATATGTGTTATTTGGTGAAAGCTCTAAAGATTTTAGCTTATTTTGGTGAAATGCGCAGTGAAATCTTGCTGGATTTTATTTTGGGTAAACTTGGGGTGGTATTCTAGTTTTACCTCCAATTATTTTTGTTATCCTAGAAACAATATTATTTTTTGCTGGGTAAATGCATCTTCAAATGTGAATTTTCTTTTGGATACTGCTTTTTATATTGGAATTAATAGTGTGAGGGAAAATCTGTATAAGATCACTAGACCCTCATTAAAATTGAACGTAATGTTCCAATTAAATCATTTAAAAATGAAAACATTATTTTATCAATGAAAATAAAATAACGGCAAGGGTGGGACTCGAACTCACAGCCTTCGATAGAGCAGTGTAATAGACATATTTATCAGAAATGAGTTTAACCTTAAGAAATAGTAACACGTACTATTTTTTCTTTGATTACGATTGAAATGTTTTTGATAAAACTAGAATTACTAATGTATGTTTCTAAATATTTTGCTTTTAAAACTTTTTATCTGGCACCAAAGACCTTATGATGGTCGCAGTCGGGGATCAAGGACCAAGGTTTTGCAGACAATGTGAGGAATCAAGGAAAAATCCTTTCAAAAATTGGAGTTGAGTATTTGCAAGCAAACAAATTCTACCCAAGCTGGGTCTTGTTAAAAGGTTCATTTATTATGAAAATTTTAAGAAAGAAAACTATAAGAGCTCAAAACAATGGTGTCCTTGGCAAAGGTGTTAAAAAATGAACATTTTAAAGTTTAAGAGGACGTGGATGTTAAAGAACTAAAAATACATTTCGAGAACTTCTTGAATTTTGCTTTTTAGTATTATATTGTTAATAGTAAAAGATCGCCTAATTTAAGACCACCAGAAACCCAGAAAACTTGATCGGTCTTGATTGCGTCAAATGTAGAAATATGGTTCAGGAATCCGAGCTGCATATCTATTACCTAATGTGTATTCGAGCAGTCTGTCACATATAAATCTCTTTCGAACATCTTCCTTCCCAGAAGAGTCCATAAGACATATTGGCCATAGTTATGACGGTTTACTAAGGACTCCTTTTCCTTTAGGTAGTAGAAACAACTTTTGCAGTTGCAGTTCTATTTATCTGGGAAACCTCCCTTTTCGCTTTTCCAATGTTCTATCAAATATCTCCACCTCCGGTCTTTCTCCCACGGCCACGAGATTCCGTCCGGTCAAGTAATTTTTTTTTTTTATCCAGGCGGTATTCTTATTTGTTCGTTATTATCCTGCCTTGTTTGCATCACAGAGTATTATTATTTCAAGACAAAGCCTTAAAACTAATACAAATTACATATTTTAATATAAAAAGAAATTTAAAAAATACTTAATGGTAATATAAAGAAAAAAAGACGACAATGACAAAGTGGCGTCTGTCGGACGCCATATGTATATATATGATAATGAAACATACGAAAAAAATAATTGTTTTGACTTTCCATTTCGACAGTAAGGTCTTGATATGGGTGGTGCAAAGACTTGATTCCACTTTAAATCATGAAATTTTACATGTATTATATATATATATTGATCAAATATTTTTTTCCGGAGTGTCTTTAAATTTCTTTTTATATAACATTTCTACTTCAAGAATATCTACGGGTATGATTGATATCGGCACAGATAATGTTAGTATCTCATAAGCGAGATATTTACCTGTAAATCTTCAACCAAAAGATGATGTTGGATGAAGACGATCAAAAGCGAGTTCTTTATGCTTAGCTCCTGTTGGGCGTTTCGGCCCGGGATCGCTTGTTGTGACAATAGCTTTGTACAAACCTCCTTTTATTTATCCCCTCGATGTTTTCCAATTCCTCGAGTACCTTGTTCCACCTCCATAACTCGCCATTGCTTCTAACTAGTGAATGTTCAAAAATATATTTTAGTTCTCTTTTCTCAAACTCTGCACCAATGGATTAACCTTATTTCTGAGATTAGTAAGCTTTTTCAGTATATCCACTAATACCGTAATTTTTTTAGCGATGAACTTTTGTTTGTTGGCTAGCACAACAAGTTTTGTGCGCTCGTTCTTATTTTTGACCATAATTGACTAATAATTGGTCTATAAAGGAGAAAAAAGTTATACTTTGTTTACCACAGACACCACGCAAATTCAAGGAATTTCCCTAAATTTTCTCTACGAAGATGGAAAACGCCGAACTTTCGGCTCCTCTTTCACTTTCGTTGCTTATGTTCTTTAGTTTTTCATCAATAATTTTTTCAATTGCGTCGGTTTGTATAATAAGCAGCTCTTCAATTTCTATTTTCGTTGCCATATCAAAGCTATGAAAGTGCAAATTTTAGAAACTCAGAAAACTTGGTCAATACAATGGTTTGAAATATTTTTTTAAATTTAACGTTACAACTGCGCAGTACTTCTTTGTCCCAATACCCATATGGTTTCATCAATTGCTTCCGATATCTATTCCGAATTGCGTGTTTGACAGTCCTCCATTGTTTTCAGAATGACTGAATTGTGTATCACTTTCTCAAAGGAGTTTCCTCCTTTTGACTATTGGACGATTTGCTGACGATATATCTTCGTGAAGACATTTCTCAAATAGCTTTACAAATATGTTTGGTCTTTTTAATACTGCCAACTTGAAAGACGTGTTTGGGATACCGTCTAGTCCAAACATTTTTGGATCTTTAAACTGCTTGTAAGTAAGTCTGGGATATATACACTACATCACTTTCAACAGGTAGATGAGTTGCTTCTAGCAGGAAAGAGAGTTTTCACAATTGTCTCCAAAATACTTACAAACTTAAACTGAGGAGACCTCTCGTTTTTGAGCTTAACCGCATAATAACTTTATATGCTTTTCCCAACGGATTAATTTCTGCTTCGTCAAGCCTGTAATTTCGAGGATCTACTAATTAGCAGAGTTCCTCTCATGCTGAACTAAGCAACGTTGTTTCAAGCACTTCTTACTAAGGTCTCTGATTTTATCATTCCACCAGTAGCATGGAGCTGGATGAATGCTATTTGTTTTCCGTGGCATCGACGACGCATCGCAGTCTTCACTCAAAACATAATCTAACTGAGCTGATCTTCTGCTGAGCTATCTATTATAGTCATTTCTCCAAGGTTGACTTCGAAGACGGCGGTAACCGACTTTTTATATTGACCTTTGACCTGTCCTCTGATTTGCACATTTTGGAAATATGTCCAAGCTCCACGCATCTGAAGCATTTAATCATCGAATTTACTTTCTCCCGAGTTTGACAGCTGGAACAACCAATTTTGATTTTTGTCTAGCTTCTTCTTTGTCATGTCAAAACTGAAACTTACTGATGCCGTCTACATTCCACCATATGCGTTATTTAGGAATATAAGCATTTCTTTTATCTTTCCGTAAAGTTGTGCTGATTTGTTGATGGTACTTTTATATAATCTTTAAAATAGCTACAAACTAACTCTAAAAAAAAAACTAAAAGAGTTAAAGGTGACTCAAGAAGTAGAATTGATATTAAGGAAAGTTTGCTTCCTATGTGTTTACCAGCTGCCCTTATACATCAGTGTTGTTAGTTTTCCCTCTTCCTCTGAATAGAGTCAATTATGAGCTGTATGCTATTTTAACTAGTGTATTAGAGGTACCCTTTTATTTCATCAACATCGAAACGACGAGGATCGAACTCTGAATCGTCAGACTGGAATGCGAGAGTGCTAGCACCTACACCAACGAACTAATTAAAAAAGCAGGCAACTTATCAATGCAATTCGACTTATTTAGCGTTTTTGCTAATTATCTATAACATACATTATTAAAAGCTTTAATGTAACATCTGACAAAAATTCACCAAACCAAAAAGTTTTCAACCAATCAATCATCAAATTCACTTTAAAAATATGTGTAGACCCAAAAACTACCCTTGCAAGCGCCTTAGTAGTGATTCGACACTTTCGAGAAATACTCCGAAACCAACATGGACGGGTTGCCATGTCATAAAATGTATAATTTAACATATTGTCCACAGATAACCAATACGGATTGTGGTTTAACCTGTGTTTCAATGTTGTTAGAGCCGTCTTCCAAACAATTTTTAATCGACAACCTGGATGAGATACGGACGACAGCTGGATTTGGTCATAGTACATGGACAATTGACTTGTGCTATGTTTTAAGAAGATTCAACGTAAAATTTGTTTATTTTACAAAGACAATTGGCGTCGATGAGTCACGTATATCAGACCCTAATTATGAAAAATCTTGCGCCAAAGATAAGTCTCGTGTGAAGAGGCGATTTATGGAAGCTGAATCTAATGGCATATCGATCGATAAACGTACTGTAGAATTAAGTGCCCTAGTGCGACATTTAGCTAACGATGGTCCGCTAATCCTGTTAATAAATGATTCGACTTTAGAGTGCGGCATATGCAGAAAGAAGAAAGTCAAGGATAATGTCAAGTATGAACATTGCCTTCATCCTCTACGTTTTATTTATATATTCATTCGTTTCTTCTTTACTACCATTAGGTTTGAGGGGCATTTTGTGTTAGTGTGCGGATATGATATGTTTCAAAAACATGTCCTTTATTACAATCCTCATGTTGAGGGCAACCGTAAGTACTTCGTTCTCTCCATTTATTTGCATGTGTTTGTGTGAGCACATCAGTTATGCTGTATTGAATGCAATCGCAATATTTTCAGATATTTGTACTGCATCATTTAAGGGGATAGAGCATTGTCGAAAAACTTATGGAACAGATGAGGATATTATCTTTATATATTGGTAGTTCAAGGACAATAGCATAAAAACAATAAAAACAACTGTGATAGATGGTTTTTTAGTCATGTCGTAGCGCAATTGCGGTTAAAATGTAATTATTTTTTATTCTTTTCGTTTTGTTGTTAATAAAGTTACATTGTTGCCAAAAAAAACGTGTAAAAGTTTACCAATAGAATAGAAATGTACTAAAATAAACTTTCGAAACGATGGTGGAACACCAGTTGGTTATTTATTGTTAGGTAATTTATATAGATTTGTTGTTATGAACTTTATTGTATTTACTGCATTTGCCTTTGCCAAAAAGGCCCGGAAAGGTTTTAATTTATGCGTTTTTTTTATGTTATACGAAAAAACCTTGACTTATTGTCGAGAAATTATTTATATTTTTAGAATTTTGTTAGAATCGTAAAATCCCGATTTTATATTTAGACTTAGACGCTCAGCGTTGTCAAGCACTGTTTGGTGTTCACCTGACATAATTATATGAGTCTCATCGGTGTTATTGTGTATCCCTAAATAAACATTGTTTAACGGGAAAAACAATTTCTATCATGAATGTTTTTCCAGAAAGGGCTTAGAAAAAAAAATCAAGTGAATAAAACATAAGCAATAAAATTCCGTCTATTAACTGTTTTGATACAATCAATTTTAAAGTTTTTAGGAGTAATTAAAAATAATTCTTTTCGAGATTTATTGAGTCCTCACAAGCCTTCATTTTTACTTTGCTAAATCTTCCTTTAGGATTCTAATCACAATACATATCTATATATTAAAACTCAGATCTGTTTGTGGGTGTGTATGTTTCTTATACAAATCGATGAGGTTGATCCGATTTTGACCAAATTTGTAGGATGTTTTCCTTGAAATCTTATACAGGTCGTAGGCTACTTTTCGTAACTTTACGTGAAGGTTTACGTTACGCTTTGAGCATAAACGTAAGGTCTGGAAATTTAGTTTTCTCTGCTTCTTTATGACATTCCACTTTTGAACATAGTCAATATGGGTACCGTTGGACGGGAAATTTAAAGAGAAGCCTGGAAATTTAAATGGAAACGATTTCTGGGATGGAAATAGATCCATTTATTCCAGAAACGATTCCGTGGTCAAATTTTGCTTTTCACAATATGGGTATGTTAGATGGGAATTTAAAGAGGAGTCGGGAAATTTATGTGGCAACGATTTCTGGGATGGAAATGGATTCCAAGATTTCAGAAACGATTCCGTGGTCAAATTTTGCTTTCACAATATGGGTATTGTTAAGGCGGCTCTAAATTCGAAAATGAAATAGCATCAATTATTCTGATTTATGCTTTTATTTTCCTGGACTATATTTTAATTAAAAAGCTAAATTAAGGAAATAAAGAAACAGCAAAGTGACAAATTTCTTAACCAAAACGATAAATACAGCCAAGAATTAAAAAAATCAAAAAGAAATAAATCAGAATAACAACAAAATTAAACAAAAAAATTAAACAAATCCAAAAAAACAGTAATTAAAATTTTTTAGTTATTTCATCACCACAATAAATACCCTCAAGAACTAAAAAAATGAAAATTATATTTAAAAAAACACACACAAACAATGCCCTCAAAAATAGAAAAAAAGGTTAATTTCAGCCAAATAATAAATACAGTATATTAAAATTATAATCAAATATAACAAAAAAATGTTTTTTAGAATTGGACAAAACATAAAAATAATTTTCAACTTTCAACTTTAGTCAAACAAATAATGCCCTACAATAAAATCCTTAAAAAATAATATTAATAAATATAAAAAAAATATAGAAATCATCGAAGATTAGGCAAATATAATAAAATTAAATAGTTATTTCACAAATAAATAAAATTAAAACATATATTAAAATATTTTACGACAAGTAGAAATGAACAACAATAAAACATATATAAAAATAAAAATTTAAAACAACACAAACAAATAGGTTTACCGTTCTTTTAAAAATCTAAAATTCTTTCAGGAAAGCAAAAAATATCATAAAAAATTAAAAATAAAGTAATTTACAACAAGCTTAAAAACTATAATGAACTGGTGCTGTAGAACTACGTTCTGTAGTATTTAAAAATTGTCAATAAAAACCATAAAAAAACATAAAAGGAATCATAATCATGATTCGAGATAACGAAGCACTAAAATGCCAATTTGNTAAAAAATTAAAAATAAAGTAATTTACAACAAGCTTAAAAACTATAATGAACTGGTGCTGTAGAACTACGTTCTGTAGTATTTAAAAATTGTCAATAAAAACCATAAAAAAACATAAAAGGAATCATAATCATGATTCGAGATAACGAAGCACTAAAATGCCAATTTGGTATAGGCTATTTTACCGTTTTTTGCTTTCCTACGCCACTGCATTTAGAATTTCCTAAAAATTATAAGGGTTTGAAGCCCTCATCTGGTATCGAAAAATCTATATCTGGTTTGTAGTTGCATGTTTAACAAGAACATTTCTTCCGTAAAAGTTTAAGAAGACATTTTTTGTTTGTTTTTTGCATAAACTTTATATTCTCAATAAAAATCTATACTGTAGCAAGTTTTGCTGTTGATTTAAAAGAATATATGATTTAAAAGACTATAATACCAACAAAGATTCAAATTTAAAAAATACATGAACATTTTGAGGAAGGTAAGTGCATAATGCAATAACTCATACACCGTCATCAAACTGTTATATATGATAGACATCTATTTTAAAATTTAAATTAATCTTTCTCTTTCATCTACTTTTCTTATCGAATTTTGTAACATTAGTATTTTTTTCGTAAACACCGTCCCCGAAGACGTAGACAAAGAGTCTAATCTCTGTTTTTTGCCTAAAAGTGTCAAATTTTACATACTAAAACTTAGTTTATTTTAAATCTTTAGTGCTTCACTAAATCTAGAGTACCGTTACCATGCGGTACCTACTGAAATTAAAACATCAGGAACCTGTACATTATGTTCACAATCTTTCCAACAGTAGTAGTTTGATAAAGATCGGGCAGTGCCAAAGCATCTCAAAAAGATCATTGCGAAAGACAGATGGACCGGACGGACATGAAAAATCAGCTTTACAAATGGAGTTAAGAGTTATGTTGGAGTTAAGATTGATACTCAACTTTCGTTCAACAAACATACTCTTGAAAGACTGAATCTAAAATCTGCCAAATATCGGACATTATACAGATTAATCTTCCACTCTTAGGCCATGTTTGTTCTAAACATCTTTGAAGACTACTCATCAGAAAATTCCAAATACTTAGATATTGAACTGTATATTATATTATTTGATTTCTTATTTTACCTTGGATTCAAGTTATTTTAGTCTCTGTAACAAACTCAAAATTGCTCAGTAACATGTCACCAGACACAATTTATTGTTTATACTTAGAAACATTAGATTAGATTTTTCTTTTGAATTACTCGAGTAAATTAAATCACATTTTCTGGTATAATAAAAGGTCATCATAAAAACTTATTTCACTTTCCAAATAGAATCTTTCAATTACAGCGTTTCCTTTACTGCGTTTAATCAGTCCCCTTATTAATACCAAGTTGGTCCGAAATGAAAGTCAACCAAACTATGGTTTATGCCATAGAGTATACCCAAGGAGTATTTGGTATTCCTTTATTACGAAACTACATGTGTGAATTACCTTTTCTGTTCAATATAACTTAAATAGCTTCTGAAGAGATATAAAAAGCCGTCACTAAAAACCTTTTTAAGTCTGCTTGCAGATTGATTTAAGAGATAAAATTACACTAAAATTCAAGGTTTTTGATTCAAAACTATTAAACACCTAATGCATATCTATAATGTATTAATAATATGTTAATATTATTTTTAAAAAGATATTTGTAATATGTCGTCATCAAAACACACATTATTTTAAATCTCCAGAAACATCCCTTTTTCTGCTAGCCATGTAAAAGAGAAAGAAAATTCACCCCAAAATCAAATCAGTAAGAATTTGCCTTTTATGGAGAAGACTCACACAATAAAAATGGACGGCTTACCTTACCACAAGTTTTTAAATTTAACTCATCACTATCAGCGATATGACTGGGATTGCGGATTAACCTGCATTTTAATGGTTTTAGAAGCTACGTCTAAGACATATTTTCTGAAAAATTTTGACAGAATATGTAATTCCGAAGGATTTGGAAATAGTCCTTGGACAATCGACCTGTGTTATGTGTTAAATAAGTTCAATATCAAGCACGTATATTTTACGAAGACTATTGGCGTCGATGATTCATATGCAACAGACCCTTCATATGAGGAACTAGTCGGAAAAGACAAATACCGAATAACAAAAAGGTTTCAAGAAGCAGAATCTAAAGGAATTTCTCTTGATAAACGAACTGTTGAATTCGGGGCTTTTATAAAGCATTTGGCATACGAAGGACCTATCATTCTTCTAACCAATGTGCTTTTATTGCGCTGTGAAATATGTAAAAAGGTTAAACTCAAGGATTATATTGGGTGAATATTTTAAAACATTTCTGACATTTTCATTATTGCTTTCATTCTAGAGTCGTCGGTCATTTCATACTTTTATGTGGATACGATTTATTGCAGAAGAAAATATACTATTTAAATCCTCAAGTTAAAGATAATCGTATGAGTTATTAATTTATGAATAAGGCATTTATTATAATTTTTTATAGATACCTGCGTTTCCTCATTTGGAGATATGGATAAAAGCAGGAAAGCTTATGGGACTGATGAAGATGTAATTTTTTTATATTTATAAAAAAATATACTCAGCAATAATATAGACAAGTGCGCTGTCATAGCTTAAGAATTTAATAAGAATCAAAATTAGCCAATTAGAAAAATTAATATTTACTATCTAAAACTAATATAGCATATGTTTTTATGCTTTTTTAGGTTCTTTTGTAAAGAAAATACCATTATGTTTTTGCTTTTTCCGTCCGGCTACCGTAAATCTTTTACAATGCAGTTTTGAAGTGGTAAACGTTACTCATTTTGATGTAACAAAAATTCTAAGTTAGAATGACTTTGTTTTACCCATATTTGTTCTGAATAAATGTTGTGTCTTAAATATTTATTTAATATGTTGAATCAATGATTTTCGAGATTAAAAAATTACAAAAATGCAATATTGACTTTTGGAGCCTTTGGTCGGTACAGCGAAAATCTCACGTACATCTTAATATTTTTCTTAGTTAATATAATCTATTCTTAATAAAAAACTGTTTACAGAATAAAAACTCTTTCAATAAGTAATTATTTTATTATTTTAAAATTAGTATTGTGCCATTTTTGAATATTTGTTGACAGTTTTTACTACCTAGATACTTGAAATTTTCACAGTATATCCGTCTGCCCTGACAATTGCTTTTTCTTGATTTTTTTGAAAATCTGACAAATACATTGAGAGAAATTGTCAAAAAATGTGTTTTTTTAAATGTCATTTTCTCGGGAACTTCAAATTTGCAAGGGAGGTGTTTGGGGAAATTTGGTTCAGTATACTGAGAACAATTTTCGATTGAAAAACTTTTTTTCTTAGAATTGTTCGAAGTTCGTATTATTTCAAAGAGCAACCCTTAAATAAACAGGAATCCGAATATGAGATTTCCAGGATCAATACACTGAGAGAAATTTTAGGTTGAAATTGAAAAATTCATTTTGAAATTTTATATTTTTCCAATATTACAATATGAGTATCATTTTAAACAGGAGAGCTTCAGGAGCTCAAAAAATCAAAAAATAAGTTTTCTAAAC
>JXPG01000817.1:0-12200 GCA_001015175.1 Megaselia abdita | reverse complement strand
TAGATGACATTGATTTCTGAATAAGAAACTTTGCTTCGGTCCCATCTCTTTATTCTTCCTCCTTCACAATTATTTTAAAAAGTCTCTCCATTCCTTGGCATTAATGTGCTTGCTTATTTCATCCTCCGTCAAATTAGCATTTTTCATCAGCAGTAAATAGTTGTTGGGTTTAATTGGTCTTAAGCTATAAAAGATGGACTTTGTTGGAAAAAAAAACAAAACTTGATTCTGAGTACAAAACATTTATATCTTCATCTCTTAATGTCTCCTCAAGCAGTCACAAATCGTTTCCCGAGGGTGAAATTTATATTTGTATCACTGTATCTCTGCCTTCGCTGATTTTAATCATTTCGTGGCAGTTCTTTCAAATTAAATAAAAACTATAAATAACATTTTANAACATTTATATCTTCATCTCTTAATGTCTCCTCAAGCAGTCACAAATCGTTTCCCGAGGGTGAAATTTATATTTGTATCACTGTATCTCTGCCTTCGCTGATTTTAATCATTTCGTGGCAGTTCTTTCAAATTAAATAAAAACTATAAATAACATTTTAATTGTGAAAAAAAACAAAAATTTACAAGAATGCGCATCCTTTAAGATGCAAAAATTACCTTCCCTAATTGTTTCTCTGTATTTTATATTTAAAGGGATTCTTTTTCTAAAATCACAGTAAATATTTTGTTCTATTTTATATTTAGAAGTCCGAAATTTATATTGTTTTTTAATTTCTTTACTCAATTTCCTTTTTTTAATTAATTTTGTTTTCTAACAAACTAAAGCGCTTGGCATTTAAATTTTGNATTTTTATTTCTAAATTTTAATTAATAAAAAATATGTCTTATTAAGATCTTTAATTCTACGTAATATAAACTTGTCTACGATAGGNTTTATATTGTTTTTTAATTTCTTTACTCAATTTCCTTTTTTTAATTAATTTTGTTTTCTAACAAACTAAAGCGCTTGGCATTTAAATTTTGAACGAAAAAACTGCTTTGGAGACTCTTGAGAAAGTATGTTTCAATATGAATTATTTTTAAAAGTTGGAAGAAGTCCTGACAATCTCAAAGCGTATAGTTGAACTTTTCTCTCATATTTAGTACCTTAAGGAGTTCAAGATTTTGTATGGATTTTTCTATTTTGTTAGGATTCTGGGGATATTGTAAGATTTTGTAGAGATTTTTTGCATCAAAATCTGAATATTTAGTACTCGATTTTCCATTCTTTCTAGAGTAATTCTCAAATTTAAATCTTGTGCAATTGTCTTTGCTATAATTTTAGTTATTAATCTTTGTTAATAAAAGTTAAACTACTATCAATTATCGAATGTTTTTTTTAATTCATCATTTCTAAGTACTTCTCACCCAATCGAAATTACTTCTTTATTATAGAGTTCTTCTCAAAAACCTCTAAACTTCAAAAAATCCNTACTTCTCACCCAATCGAAATTACTTCTTTATCATAAAGTTCTTCTCAAAAACCTCTAAACTTCAAATAATCTCCAAATTTCCAAACAAAACACTTTTCCTAAAACAAACACCACATCTTCTACAAAAGGTCAAAAAACCAATCGCAAAGCATGTTTGAATCATTGTTATTTCATATTAAAATGAGTCATCTCTTAAACAAGTCTTGCTTTCGTTCTTTGAACTTTGCATTACCTTTTGGACTTTTGTTTTAATTCTTACATAACAGTTAAAAACGAGTTCTTCAAAGTTTCTGTTATAATTAAAACAAGTACTGTATTGATAGGAAATCCAGTTTTGGTTAAAAATACACCCAAGGCTCCAAAATTAAAACACAACAAAAAAATGTCTGTGTAAAACTTTGACCTTCAGGAGTTTGCAATTATTATCGTAACCTTCTGGGTTTATTGTTTCTTTCTTATCTTTTTGACTTGTATTCTTAAAATACATTGATCGACAATACATTGTTTTTCTTATCTTTTTGGATTTTCGTTTAACTGCAATTAAAGAGCGTTACCCTCAATAGTTAGGAAATCCCTTGATAACTGGAGAATTCAAAAACAAACAAGGAATGAAAGTCAACAAATTTCCCACCCTTGACACTGATTTCCTTTTATTCACCGCTGTTACTGTAGCTCTTTCTAGTAAAATTATGAAGATGACTTTTCCTTCTCATATACCGGAGATTCATAGACCAGAGAAATCAACATCACACACAAAGCAAAGTGGGTTGTTTTTGATATCGAAATATAAGCAAGCTGTAGGTAATTCAATATAAGCTGGGTAACTCTAAGCCTGGCCTAATGAATAATGCAAGAAAATTGCAAGCAACTAAACATTTTATTAAATATAAACATCACGTTCGAAACAATGTACAATGAAACTTGTTTTCTGTTTGGTTGGTTTATGCTGCTGACTCAACACGAACGCAACAGAAACAGCAACAAAGTCGACACAACTCCACTTCATTGGTTGTGTTTGGTTTCTTGACTAGCTCTATTATTTATGGATAGGGTGGTCGAATGGATGATG
Organism: Megaselia abdita; assembly: GCA_001015175.1. Lineage (NCBI taxonomy): Eukaryota > Metazoa > Arthropoda > Insecta > Diptera > Phoridae > Megaselia > Megaselia abdita. The sequence goes on along the minus strand of JXPG01000817.1, from coordinate 9,701 downwards.
GTCCGTGCAATTACTTAGATAGCATTTTACAGATTACGTTCCTCCATTCATTTCCTTTCATTGTAGAACAAACTGTCTGCGAAATGAAATATGGTGGTTCTATTGTTCAGTTCCAGTGCTTCCCCTTCATTGTTCTCACCCTTCTGATCTTGCAGCTGATGAAAATGTTTTTGTTTGGAAAAGGCTTCTAAGTCTACAAATTGTTATCAAGATGAATTTTTGTAGGTTTGAGCGAGGGATAATTATTGATTTTTGTTAAGGTTTTTTCGAAGATTTTTGAGAATATGAGGTACTTTTTTATTTTTATCATTAAGACTATATTTTTTAAAAACATCAACAATTTCTCATTTTTATTTGTTTGTTCTCTATTATTAAGGTAAAATAATTCTAAAAGCAATGAACACTTTTGACATTTCATACATAACATTTTTTTCAATTTTTTTTGAATAAACAGCAGGAAATGTTTGTTTTAATTCAGCTTTTGCAGAAAAATTCTCAGGTCATTTTATTAATGTTTTCGATTATTTTAAGGATTTATTTGATTTGGCTTCATAAAAAGAAATATGAGGTTCTTTTTTATTTTTATTATAACTCTTTTGATTGATTCTTATAAATTTAAAATCAAAAAAGGTCTATTTTTATAAGTTTTTTAATGTTTGTATTTTAATTTCAAATCAGAAAACTCTAAAATAATTTATAATTCACAGAATTTTCTAAAATGAAATGTACAACTCTTTTAAAATCGCTACAAAATATTTAAAAGTATATATTTACAAATTTATTTAAAAAAAAATAAAAATCCAGCAAAAACTTTAAAATCCTGAAATTATTGCAACATTTTTAACAAAATCTTGTGCAAAATTTTAGAGAGCGATTCTTACCCTTGATCAAAAACATTTTTAGACTATCGCATTTAAAACTTTAGCTATATTTTTGTTGAACTCTAAGAACATATTATTTCAAAACGTATGTAAAAATATTTCTTTTAAAACATATAATATAAAACCACATTTTCTGTTAAATTTTGTTTTTTAATATGAAATAATTGAAAATAAAATTTATAATATTTAATTTAGATTCACATACTTTATGAAGATTTTTTGTTTAGAATTTTTCTAAAACAACCAACATTCAATTTAGTTTTTTTAAAGTTTTTGTAGAAAAAAAAACTCTTAAAAATATAAGAGACTTTTATCAAACACTCTTAATATTTTAGGGAAAGTTTTCTTAAAAGAAACAATCGCTAGAGCTCATTTCAACTTTCTTTTGACCAACATCAAAAATTGTTAAAAAGATTAACTTTAGATTAAATAATTTAAGCCTTTTCAAAATCTTAGGCTTTAAGTCCTAATAAAATCTTAAAATCATTGGAAACTTTTGAAAGATTACCTTTGATGAACAACATTTTGAAAACATCGCTCTCAAGTTTTTAAATACTAATTATATTATTCTAAAATTGATGTCTAAATATCTCTTTTAAAACAAAAATAATGGAAAATAAAACAATGTTTTTTGAAATACAAATTAAATGAATTACATAAATTATTTTAAAAAAAATAAAATTTTACATAAAAATATAAGATATAAGATATAAAAATATAAATATAAAAATCATAATAAATAAAATACTGAAACTTTTAATTATTTCTAAATAACAAATTAGAACAAACAAACAAATTCAGTAACATTTGTAATTGTAGTATTTTATTTTATAATGTAAAGTAAAAATATTGTTCAAAATATTAAAAAGATTAGCTTTACAAATAATTTAAGCTTTTTCAAAATCTTAGACTTATTTTGAAGGTTTTACCCTTAATGAAAAACATTTTTAAAATTTCATTTTTTTTTTCTAATTAAATTATTCTAAAATTTTTGGAAGATAAAACAATGTTTTTTTTAAATAAGAATTAATTGAAAATCAAATTTAATCATTTAAGATTCACATAATTTATTATTTATTTTTTTTTGGTATTTATTTAAAACAACCAAGTTTAAAGGAAGTGTTTAAAAGTTTTTGGAAAATAAAACTATTTTAAAAATATAAGAAGACTTTTTTTGAGGAAACAGCAGGACACGTTTTACCGTAAAGATTTTTAATGCAATCGCTAGAGCTTATTAAGACCCTCTTTTGAGGGATTTTTAAAATGTTAAGCAAAGTTTAAAGTCTTATTTTTGTCAATGTTAGTTTTCCATTCTCAAAGTCAAAGAATTCTAAGATCATGAACAAAATTTGACAGATTTTTTGTTGAAGATTTAGCTTTTTACTTTTTTTGAAGAAACAACAGGAAATGTTTGTTTAGATTTGGTTTCAGATTTAGATTATCAAAATACCAATAAATATTCATATTTTTGTTTTTGAAGACTAAACTTTTTTAAGTATTCCTGACGTCAAGATTTTGATCTTTTACACACAATACCTATTTTGACGTCCTCGTTATATAAATTCCCAACAGAATCTCTTAAACTGATCTCGTACTAAATATGTTTAGGATAATTGTCTTAAAGAGGGTTTGTAAATGCTTGATAATATTTTAGAAGACGTCTTTGAAGATTTCAAAACATAACACTTAGAAACGTCTTAGAAGACATAAGTTATCGAAATTCTATCGGGCTTCTAAACGTCTTGTTTAGATTTACGCCTGAGTCATAGAAAACGAAAGTAAAATCTCCTGAAATTAATTTCTATTAAGTTTCGTTTGTAATTTCATTTCAAATCTTTTAAAAAAATCTCTTTAAAAAAATATATAAAACAAAAAAAAAACATATTAATGTTTTTTTTAATTAAGAATTAATTCAAAATAACATTTTTAGAGTTTTACAAGACCAAACAAATTTAAGTTTTATTTTAAGTTTTTAGAGAAACAAAAATGTATTTAAAAATATAAGAATCATAATAAATTAGGAACAAAAAACTGAATTTTTTTTCTAAATAGATTGATTAGCCAGATTTTGAATTAGAAGTCTTAATTAGAAATAAACTAAGAAACATATGACATTAAAAGAATATCCATTGTTAGAATTCGAAAACAAATTTAAAAGAAGTTAAATAAAAAAGAATATACTTTGATTACTTAATAATAAATCAATACTGAGAAATGTTTCTATATAGATTGCTTAGCCAGACTTTTAATTAGAAGTTTTAATTAAAAATCGACTAAGAAGTTTTATAAATTTAATTTAGAACAAACAATTTCGAAGTTTCAGCTTCAAAAAAGATTTTCATATTGACACTTTTCTGTTCTGGAACTTGAGTATTTTATTTTATTAGAACTTAAATATCAAATAATAATAAATTTTTATAATTATTAATAAGAAATGTATTATTTAAGATAAAATGTTTTAAACATAATTTAAATAAATTAAACTATTAAGAATTTAAAAAAATAATAATTTTAAATCAGTTTCGAAGACAAAAATTCGATGTCTTAAGAACGTTTCAACTTTTATTTTAATTTATTTAATTTTCAATCTTTTTTTTTACAAAAAGCTGATTTAAATATGCCATCCAAATTAGCTTCTTAAAACTGAAATGGAATATCTAAATCATTATATTTTAAATTGCACTTAAGAAAATTTCTAGAAATTCAAATTTTTAAATGAAAAAAACAAAAAAAATTAAAAGTTTAACTATTTGTTTTATTGTTTTAATTTTAGGAATATTAATTTTCAAGATTCATTTCAAAATCTAACGCATTTGTTCGTTTTCGAATTTTTCTATTTCTTAAAAGGAAGCTTTCATTTCTTTAAAATTAAAATCCATAATTTTGAAGGTATGTTTAGTACTAAATCGAAATTATGTAGAATCCAAATCCTATTTGTTTTTTATTTTATTTTTGAGAAATATCTAATTAAATCAACCAAAACCCAAACAAAAAATAACATATTAAAAAAAAAACAAAATGAAACCCTTTCAAAAAACGAGAAATTCCCAAGAAAAACCAAATCCACCCTAAACATCACTTCACACAAGATGAAATGCTGCGCACCCACAAAAGTAAAGTAAACAGCAAAACAGATTTCTATGAAAGACAGAATTTTATAGCCATTGCAATCTTCTCTTCCGAAGAAGTATGTCAACGACTTTAGGGAATTTGGGTCTTCAAATCTTCAAATCTTCATCTCTCCCTCCTTCCCTGGACCTGCCTGACAGCAATTAAAAAAGTGATGAGATTTTCTTAAGAGCAACACAAAAACAGGACATCGAACTGAACGACAACCTGAGGTAATGAACTCACTGACCCAACAACTGCCTTGCTTACCTGCCCCTTTCCTTCTTCTGTTTTGTGGTCTTGTTGCCTCAAAACATAAACAAAGGAAAAGATCTGAAACAAATCCAGTTTTTTTTTTTTGTATTTCTTTTTGGTTCGGTCTTTGTTTTGTAATTTGTTGGTAATCTTTTCTTTGAACGAGGATTCATAGAAAACCACTAAATGGCTCCGCTGTTAAGGTGGCACGGATTTCTTAAATGATGTTTTCTTTTTGAGGTAGGTCATTTGAGGTTGTCTGTTAATTATTTCTGAGAAGGGATTTCTTTGTTTTACTGATGGTTATAGGATTAGTTTTTTAATCGCACACAATAGTTGATGAACCCAAGAAAAGTTGAAGGTCAGAGAATATAATGTATCAATTAAATTAGTATCTAAGAAATTTAATACGACAAGAGACTTTACAAAACATACAAAATATTGTTTTTTAAAAAGCTGATATACCATTTTATATAAGAAGTAATAATAGTATCTTTTTCTTGTATTTAAACCTTAGGTTCAAACCCCAATTAACGTTCTTTTTTTTTTTGATCGGATACAATTTTCATCCTAAATTTTAATTTCTGATTATTTTAAAATTATGAGAATAGAAGCGAGAGTATTACTCATAAATAATATGTTTCACATCAACTTTACAGGAAAATGGACCCACAAATGTTGAAAAAGTGTTTTCTTTTGGAAATCATGCGAATTTTGTTCTGTCATGAAAAGTATATTACATAATTTAAAATCGTCGTTACTCTATATTTTTTTAAGTTAAGACAAAAATAACTTAAGTACGAAACTCAACTGAAGCACAACAAACTGTTTTTTAAGGTAAAAATTAGTTGGGAACTTGAAAGTCAAGTAAATAAAGCAGGGCTTCGATTTCTCAAGCACCGAAAACCCCAAGTATTTTCTGATTCTCAAACATTTTGCTATAAGTCTCAAGCATAATTCAAGCATTTGATCTAAAAAAAAACTAATTCATCTAAAGCATTTTTCAAAATTGTTGAAAACAAAATGTAAATCCTCCCACTCAGTAATTTTGTTTCTAGTCAAAGACTTCTGATTTTCTATTGGAATTTAGTTAATAAAATATTATTTTTTTATAAAGAAAACAAAAAAGTATAGAAAAAATGATTTTTCATGATTTTGTGGGAGTCTTGGATATTTTCGATGATTTTGAGTATTTAGAAATTATTTTTCTAAGGATTTTTCTAGTTTTCAAAGATTTCACGGTTTCGAGTAGTAAAAACCCCCTCGATTAAGAAAATATTTTGCAAGGATTTTCTCTAATTTTGTTATTATTTTGGAGATCTTGGGTTATTAGTATTAAGAAAGGATTTTTAATTTTTTGTTTAGAATTTCAGTATTTAGAAAGGATTTTTCATGATTTTCTTATGATTTTGTTTGTATTTTTCATGATTTTCCAAGCATTTCTCATTATTTTTGAAAGGATTTTTCTAGATCTAAAGCTGAAATCTTTTTCAAAACCTTTCCAATCTAATAACATTTAAAAAACAAGAACAGAATTCGTAGCAGACGTCTTTTAACACTTTAAGCGAAAATATAACGCTGAATATATTTTGAGTTGGTATTCTTAATCCCTCTTGACTACTAAACATCATCTAAACATTACTTAAACCTTTTTCATGATTTTAAAACCATTTTTCATAGTTTTAGGGTTAGGGATCTTGGATGATTTTCTGTGAATTTTTTATGATTTTATAAAGAGTTCTCAAAACTTTCACGTATCTAAACTGAGAACTTCAAGTTTAAATCCCAATGAACGCACTTTGTTTCTTATTTCTTTTCTTTCGATAAAAATTGCTCTTTTTTATAAGAGGAGAGATTTTGAATTACAATTTGAAATCAAAAATTTTAAAAATATAGACAAATTCAGTGAGATTAGCAATTATTCAAATTATATTTATAAAATTTCTTTGTGCTGCTGTTAAAGTTATTAAAAATAATTCTTGTAAAATCTTCTAAAATTAAGTTTTAAAAAAATCTCCAATAAATTTAAGATTTTTGTAAAAATAAGATATTTTTAAAATTTTGAAAAACATTTTCTATGTTTAAAAACGTAACATTTTTTAAACATTCTTAACACAAACATTATTATCTGATGTTATTCAGATTTTTTTTTATAAGCTTTCGAAGTTGTATTAAAATTTGTTGTAAACTTACAAAATACTTGTTTTAATACTTCGAAATTTAATTTAATAATGAAACGTTTTTTATGAAGAAAACAAAATTATAGAAAAAATGATTTTTCATGATTTTGCAAAGAATTTTCATGTTTTTTTTACATTTTTGTTTTTGGGATATTTGATGATGTTTGTTTTGATTTTTCATGATTTTGTTAGAATCTCGGAGATATTTGATGATTTTGAATAGTTAGAAATTATTTTGCATTATTGAAGAACAAAAATGTTTTAGTGATTTTGTTTGAATTTTGAGTACTTGGAAATAATTTTACTTGATTTTCTTAGAATTTTGTATGATTTTAAAAGGAGTTTTCAAAGATTACAATCCCGTATACGATTTCGAGTAGTAAAAACCCCCTCGATTAAGAAAATATTTTGCAAGTATTTTCTATAATTTTGTTATTATTTTGGAGATCTTGGATTATTAGTATTAAGAAAGGATTTATTATTATTTTGTTTAAAATTTTTAGTATTTAGAAAGGATTTTTCATGATTTTCTTATGTTTTTGGGGATCTTGGATGATTTTGTTTGTATTTTTCATGATTTTCCAAGCATTTCTCATTATTTTTGAAAGGATTTTTCTAGATCTAAATCTGAAATCTTATTCGAAACCTTTCCAATCTAATAACATTTAAAAAACAAGAACAGAATTCGTAGCAGCCGTCTTTTAACACTTTAAGCGAAAATATAACGCTGAACATATTTTGAGTTGGTATTCTTAATCCCTCTTCACTACTAAACATCCTCTAAACATTACTTAAACATTGTTCATGATTTTAAAACAATTTTTCATAGTTTTAGGGTTAGGGATCTTGGATGATTTTGTTTGAATTATGATTACTTTGAAAGGATTTTTTTATATTTTATAATGTTTTCGACAAATTTGTACAGGATTTTTGCCCGTTTATATTTGAAGAACCGACAAAAAAATGTATCTTTATTTCAAATTACAATATTTCCAAAATATTTAGTAGCTTAACTTTAAGTGTCGATTTTTTTATTTGATCAAAAATATTAATTGAATAACTTACAACAAACAAACATCGAAAACTTAAAATAATAGTTATATCGTTCTATAAAATGAACGAAATGTTTTCTTCTACTAAATTTATTCAGTAATTTGTTTAATAATCAATATTTAATAATATGTATTATTTTAGGAAACAAAACTTTTAATAAACCTATAAATAATTTCGGTTAGAAAATTTATAGATTTCCAAAAATTAATGATTTAAAAATAAAAATTCTGTGAAAAAAAAAAAATATTTTTTGTTTTGTTTTTAATATTGTTTAGTCATAAGAATTATTATTAAAAAAATACCCTCATTTTTTTTTTAGTTTTGTCTTAAAATTTTATGAGCAGTTTTATACAAAACATAAAAACTGTTTCTTTAGTACACATAAAAACAGGATTTTTTCCTACAAATTCCTCAACAACTTTTTTTTTTATTTATGGGACGAATGCTCTAAAAATGTATTTTTAAATTAGACTTCAAAACCTCAAGCATTTCAAGAGCTTGAGTGTATGTTTGTTAGTGGAAGTATTTGATACATGAAAAGGGAAGAATTACTCTTTTTCATGTATCTAAACTGAGAACTTCAAGTTCAAATCCCAATGAACTCACTTTTTTTTCTTATTTCTTTTCTTTCGATAAAATTGCTCTTTTTTATAAGAGGAAAGATTGTGAATTACAATTTTAAATAAGAAATTTTAAAAATTTAGACAAATTCAGTGAGATAAGCAATTATTAAAATTATATTTAATTAATTTCTTTGTGCTTGAATGCTTAATGTTTTTAAAAATAATTCTTGTAAAATCTTCTAAAATTAAGTTTCAATAAATTTAAATTTTCTGTGAAATTAAGTTATTTTTAAAATTTTAAAAAACATTTTCTATGTTTAAAAACGTAACATTTTTTAAACATTCTTAAAACAAATATTATTATTTGATGTTATTCAGAATTTTGTTGGTTTTAACAACAATATTTTAATAAAAACATGATTGAAATTGCAATTCCTAAATTCGAATTAAATTTTTAAGACTTGTCTAATTTGTACTATTAGAGACTATGAGAAATTAAAAACGCTTTTGAAATATTACAAGTTTGAGTACTTTACTCTTTTTTTTTTTATTATTTGTTTTTAGGGACTCTTACTGATCAAAAAGGCTTATTTTTAACTTAATGCACTTTGTATGAACCTTGTAAATTAGAAAACAAACACAAATTCAGAAGATTTCTATTGTATTTAAATATTTTATTTCTTTAACAAAAAATGTTTAAAGCATAATAAAAACTAGTTCTTGTAAACATTTCTAAAATAAAGTTTTAGCTAGTTTAGGGTTTTTAAAGTTTAAAACAAAAAATTACAATATTTAATTTTATAAATTGTGAAATTAAAAAAGACATTTTTTTTTTTAAATAATACAAAAATAAGATAAAATTAAATTAAAAAAAAAAACAAGAATTGATAAATATTTGGTGTTTAAAATAATATAACACATGTTTTATAAATTTTTAACACAGACATTAATTTTTAATTTTTTTCAGATTTTTAGTTTAAAACAAAAATGTTGTTTCCAAAATATTGTTGAAATTATAATTTTTACTTTTGTAAAATTTTAAAAGTTATACATTAAATTGTAAAATGGTTTTTAAAATTTAACAAAACCTTTTCGATATTTAAAAACCTAACATTTTACAAGTTTGAGTACTTTACTCTTTTTTTATTATTTGTTTTTTGGGATTCTTACTGATCAAAAAGGCTTATCTTTAACTTAATGCACTTTGTATGAACCCTGTAAATGTCTATTGAATTAAAATATTTAATTTCCTTAGCAAAAAATGTTGAAATATAATAAAAATTAGTTCTTGTAAACATTACTTAAGAAAGTTTTAGCTGGTTTAGGTTTTATAAAGTTAACACAATTAAATTGTGAGATTAAAAAAGAAACATATTTTTAAAATTATATAAATTGAACGGTAAGATTAAACAAAATTAAGTTACAACATTTGGAAGTGAAATTTATGGAATAAATATGGAAAAAATTCGATGATATAAAACATGTTTTTTTTTTTTTATTTTTAGCACAACATGAATTTTTAAAGCTATTCGGATTTTTTCTTTCAAATGAAAAAATAGTCTACAAAATATTGTTAAAATTTCAATTTTTGAAACTTGTCTAAAGATATCATAAGTTCGAAACTCAACTCAAACACTTCTTTTTTCCTGTTTAAATTCAAA
>JXPG01000813.1:5157-17660 GCA_001015175.1 Megaselia abdita | reverse complement strand
GCTAGCACCTACACCAACCAACTACTTATATACTTAATTTTTGGATAGGGACAATGGAAAAGTAATTGAAAATCACCAGCAAAGAGCAGTGCTTTAGAATTAGGAAAGGTACAGGAAGGTAGATCATTAATGAACGCGAAAAACGATAAACGTTACTTAACACACAAAATTACAAAAAAAATTAAACAAATGTTTATTTAGCCACACTATGCATAGAGTTCTCTGAAACCTCTTATATCTGTTTTCAATGCAGAGGCCTTGAAATTTCCGCTATTTTAGTAAATGTTTACTAAAAGCGAACAAGAGCTTTCGGTTCTATTTGGGAAGTAGTATTATGGTGTGGTCGAAACACAGACTGAAATTTGTCTAATCTAGAGTTGAAACAAGAGCATTTTAGAACATAAGAATGGCTTCAAAAGCTTTCGATAAACCACTTTCTTTCTTTCTTAATGACGTCTTAGCTCTCCCATCTTAATTCTTGGAGTGCTATTATCTCCACATCGTAGTTCTTGAGAACGGTTTTAAGCTCCGTGAATTTGCCTGCTTTCAGCAGTGTTCTGACGCTCCCGGTTCCGATGTTAAGATCTTGTCCTTTTCTTTTCCGATTCGAATTTGGTTGTTGGGGGCCCATCGAGGAGGTTGATCCGATTTTGACCACATTTACAGGATGTGTTCCTTGATATCTGGGACAGGCCGTAGGATATTTTTCGTAACGTTACGTTAAGGTTTCTCAAGAATTAAAAACAAAAATAACAACATAGTTTACGCAATAATTACAAAAAGAAAAACAATACACAAAATATAGAAAAAGATAATGTTAATATTAAAATGAAATAAATAAAAAATAATATAATACAAATTTTGTTTTTGCACTGAAGATGCATTGTTAAATACATTTCAAAAGCTTTTCTCCAAATTTCCACAAATTTAATCAAAATCATCATAATCAAACTAAAATCACAAAAACCAAATTAAAAAAAAAAAATATCCAAAAACACTGGAAAAATAAACCCGATAACCACCTGACACTGGAATTACTGATGCCAACATTTAAATTGAATAATTCATTGAAATCATTTAAACTTTTATATTTCAACGTAATTTAATGATCTTTAAAATCTTGTTCATTATCGACTTAAAAAATATATATAGGAGAATTGCTAAATAAGTTATGAAATAAATTTTAATTAGAAATATCAAACAAAATAAATGAGAATTTTAACTTAATTTTGAACAAATGCCGAACACATGGATTATATTTATATAACGAATTTGTGTGTTTTTAAAAAACGGGACATTGCAATTAGTAAGACCCACCGAAAGTAGGTCGTCCAAGCTAGTTATAATTCTAAAATTTTTGTTAAAATCTTGATTGTGTTGTTTATTTTTAAATCCATCAATCAGTTTTAAATAAACTCTAAAAAAGAGAATTAAATAGCAATTTTTAAATATTTTTACGCTAAGTAATCTACTCTCTAAACGTATACTCTTATGGAATTCATAGAAATCAATACCATATGGAAATAACATAATTTCAACCCAAAATATCTCTCAGTGCATAATTTTTACAAATATAATCCTGAGTATCTCTCCTTTAAAATAATTTGTGATTATAGAAAACAAAAATAAGAAAATCGATTTAAACATTTCAAGCAACATTTTGTCTGAGAAGAACTATTTACTGTGAACATTTCAAGTCTTCCTTCCAAAGTAATTAAAAGTTCGCAGATAAATTAATAAATACAAAAATGTATATGTTAAATTTAATAAAGGTTTTAAAAAAAAACTGTTTGGATCTAGGAACAAATCTATTCAATAAAAATATCTAAGACAAATGTGTGCAATCTTAAAATCTGTTCAAAATGAAATACATCAAATGCAATCTACACGCATAAATCCAACCTCAATGATGTAAGAAGTACATTCATACAATACAATCGTCACATTAAATATTTCAGATACGTTTGGAAAACAGTTTTCGCTCCAATTCTTGTTCTGTTCGGTTTCCTTTGAATCTAAATAAACAATTCTAATGTAAATGTTGTAATTTGTGTATATATTTTTGGTAATCGAATAAAAACAGAAACATAAACGAAATTACCTAGGTCATCGGCACGAGAACTAGTATTGTAACTAGGAATACTCAGAGTTGCAAAACTTTCAGAAATGTATGCAAACGTCGGGAACATCTCGGCTATCCTATTTTTAGAGTGAAAAGCGTGGCACAAAAAGCACATACATTAATTTCTTTTGTGTTCTCAGTTTCTCGGTGATCGCCTCAGCCAAAGGTTTTTTTCGGTCTTCAATATTTTCTTAAAATAAAGAAATATAGTGAAATCTCTCCCAGAGAGTAATTTTGAAATGAAAGAAAAATGCGTCGAAGTTCATTTAACGTTGACGACCTAATATATCGGTTCGAAGCAAAAAAATCACCAGCCCTTTATTACAATCAACAATTTTTGACAAATGATCGATTGAGGCGTTTGCAGCAGCAATATAATGATTCTTTGGCATCGTTGACTTCCGACTCGGAATTCTATCAAAGTGATGATCAACAAGATTATCAAGACCGTAGACGCAGTTCAAATGAAAAAATATTTCTTTCTTTGGATGGCGAAGACAGGAAAACGGAAAGGGTTGTGTATGGATTGACAAGGATTGGCCGGTTCTTAGAAATGCTTCAACGAGTTTCTCTACCAAGGATGTCCCTTACTGCCATTGGAATTTGTTTCTTAATATCTATTTTTATCAGCCCAAGAACTTGTGTTCAAAATTTATTGTTTCCTGGTTTCAGATTAGTTTTTGGAACTCTGTATCCAGCATATGCATCTTACAAAGCTGTCAGAACTAAATGTGTCAAAGAATATGTAAGTATTTAAATTTTTGTTTGTTATAATTTTAATATAATTTTAATAAATTAAATAATAATATTAATAAATTAATAATTTTAATAAATTATAATTTTAATAATTTAATAAAGCCTGATTTAATATTTGGTCTTCCCTTCTCCATCACTGATTTTTTCGAATTATACGTTGCTGCTAAAAACTCAACACCGATTTTAAGTTTTACATTTTATACCTTATTTTAAATTTTCAAGAGAGTTCTTAAATTTTAGTGAAATTAAATTTTAATTTGTTTAAATTTTAATTAAGAAAATGTTGTCCTATTCCCAAGGCGGTTCTGGAATTTATTGGTGCAGGATTATTGAACTCATGGGTTACGGAATAAGGCAATTTTACTGAACGTAGTTCTACTGCACCTTTTTATTCTATATATATACATAAAGTTCACAAAATAAGTCTGACTTTTATAAATTAGTAAAATACGTTTTAATAGATATACATTTGTTTGAAATATAGTTAATAATGCCAATATCGTATATTAACGACCAAAAATCGAGCATCTGTACGTTTTTGTTTCCACAAATCAAAATATAAGATATTCAAGCAGTCTTAATAAAATGCAGTTCTACTTTTATTAATAATAATTTCTAGCTCATATAGTATTCCGCTCTCTAGATAGAACTAGTTGTTCAATTCACATAGAAAATGTGAAGGAAAAAAAAACACACATTCGTGTGGTCAACAAATGCATGAACTCTCGTTTATTGCGCTTTTTACTTTTGCCTTCATATATTTTTTAAAAATAATTTTCTTTTTAATTTTTAGGTAAAGTGGATGATGTATTGGATAGTATTTGCCTTCTTCACTTGCTTCGAGACGTTCACTGACATATTTATAGCATGGTTCCCATTCTACTATGAAGTCAAAGTAATTATTGTCCTTTGGCTCCTCTCTCCCGCAACAAAAGGCAGTTCAACTTTATATCGCAAGTTTGTTCACCCTATGCTAACTCGAAGAGAGCAAGTGAGTATATACATTTATTTCTGCTTATTTTATTATTAATATTTTGTTTTCGGTTTATATTAATTGATTTGTTTTTCCAAATTGTTCCGGTTTATATATTTATAAATATCTGTCCTCAAATTTCCCAAATCAAATTGTGAGTTTTACTAAAAAAAATAAATGTATTTGGTCATTGATTTTGTCTTTTGTGAAGTATATATGTTTTGCTTGGATAAAAATGACTATTACCATTGTATAATTATCATTGATTGTTTTCTTAAACTTAAAATTATGTATTAAAATCAATAGTAAAAAAAAATCATTAAATATTTTTTATAATAAATAACTTAAACGAACAAAAATTCAATCTCGATTTAATATATTATGAAATCTCGCTTGCCTTAAGGGCCATGTAATGCTGATTATGTTTATTTTACATGGAGAATCTATTAAACAGCTCAACAACTTAAGGACAAAGATTAATTGTTTTCCATTTGGTTAATATTGTTATCTTTGGAAAGTTAACTTAATGCTTTCAATAGTTGAGAATGTACATTTTGAATTGCAAATATATAAAGGGCAGGGATTTAATAGCATCTTGGCTGTCAATACAAATAGCCATGTTATGTTTTTTCTTTTCCATTATGGCAACAATAAACGTTAAATCTTTAAATAATTCATTCATTGGCGAAACGAAGGGCTTACATGGTGTTGGTTTTTTTAATTCACAACAGAGTTACGATTCTGAAAATAATGGTCAACAACTGTAAAATTTAAATTTTTAAAATTTACGCTACAAATCAACAAATTGAAGATTATTATGACAGCCTTGATGAAGCAATTAAAAATTGTAAAACCGAGTTACGTTTTTTTATTGGTTACATTTTATGTAACCGTCCCAGTGTAGTACAAGATGTTGAAGTATTGAATCGCTTCAGTTTCCAATCAGACCATCGTTTTCTTCGAGGAAAATTTCGAATTAATCGCAAAACGCGACAGCTTCACAACAACAAAAAAACACATCTTCCCTCAACAGTCTCGGATGAAGCCAAATAAACATTTGGGATGAATTTAAGTCAAAGGTTTAATGTGGTAAGAGACCTCCAAGACGACTTACAAACCAAGTATCAAATATTTGAAAAATCAGTTATACAAGCCGCAACGTCTCATATTTTTTTTATTAGCACCGACCAAAAAAGGACTAATTAAAAAAATATAACACATGTTACGAATTTCAGGAAAAACACGAACTCAAAACGAATTAAGAACAATCTCAGAAGATATAAAACAAAGAACCATTGCCGATATTCGAGAGTTTAACCTTAAACGTCATGGAAAAGAACATATCCATCACTAAATAAACAGTATCAAATCAAAGGACTAGTTGGATTCGTTCGCTGGAGTGCAACTCAAAAGAAGAAACCAATAGAACCTCAATAAACGAAATCGCCACTGCGTACTACGATTTGTTCAGCTCATGTTTCGAAAAAATTGAACACCAAGCCATATTATCGAAGATATCGTAAGTAACGCATGCCATCAAACATGCCAAGATAAGGCTGAGCTTCTTAATTATTTAATATATTGAATGAAATGATCATTCCAATTCAATGGCTCCATTCGAATATAACCCATCCATCCATAAAAAGGGTCGAAAAACAATATTAACAGGCCTCAGTCTAGTAGGTGCTAGCACTCTCGCCTTCCAGTCTGACGATTCTGAGTTCGATCCACAGTGCACGCGTCATAATTTTTCGTAAGAAATGTTCTTTCGTGTGAGTCGGATATACGCCACCCTCGTCGTTTCAATGTTGATGAAATTAAAGGGTACCTCTAATACACTCGTTAAAATAGCAGACAGCTCATCACTGACTCTATTCAGAGGAAGAGGGAAAACTAACAGCACTGATGTAGAAAAGCAGCTGGTAAACACATAGGAAGCAAACATTCCTTAATATCACTGCTACACCCTGAGTCATCTTTGGCTCGTTGTGTGATTTAGTTTTAGTAAGTTCTCTTTAGACTGAAATCCTGTCCCATTGTCAATCCAGAGACCAAGCTGAATTCCGGAGTGGTTTCTCTACATCAGACCATCTACAAAGTCTAACGCAACTGATTGAAAAAAGCTAAGAATACCAACTCAAAATCTATCTTTTTTTATCTATTTTTATATTTATCGACTTTCAACTCACTAGACCACTGTGCAATCTGGGACAGTTTAGAAAGGTTTGGAGTTAACAGTAGTTACATAAATATATTAAAAATTATTTATGATAAAAGTACAGCATACATTTCGATTGAAAAAAGGGAAAGAAAATTCCACATGAATTGTGAATATTCCGATTGAATATGTGAACAACTACATTTACCTGAGACAAATTGTTTCCTTTCTGAATGAAGACAATAAAATAAATCTAAGAGTAACTAATGCATGGATGAAGTTTTTATGGGCTTTACGCTTTTGTACGGCTTCGATACGATTTTTTCTATAAAAACGAGTAAACTCACATTTATCGACATTTAACTTTAAATTGCTATCCGAGCACCAATTTGCAAACCGATATACTTTCCAGGATATCTTAAAAAGGGTGGAGGAGTTGAAATATTTCATATGAAACATTTCAAATGCAGTGTAGTTTTCAAATCACATTTTTTGATTGNCAAATGCAGTGTAGTTTTCAAATCACATTTTTCGATTGTTTTTTGTCAAATATCAAAAAAAATTGACAATAGTCTTATTGCATGCGTCTACAAACCTCCTAATTGCTCTTCACTAAATTCGTTTTACGATAATTTGCAACAAATTGGTGCATAATATACTAAAATCTTATTAGGTGGTGACTTCAACATTAATCTGCTTAAGCGTAGTAACAGCCGCACCAATTATATGTATCAAATCACTAGCTTAGAACTCGCATTAGTCAATTCCACTCTTCCAACTCATTTTCAATCGACGCCATCATTACTTGATCATATGCTAGTATCCCACTTAGCTCTTTCAAACAACTACCAGCAGCTCTCATCATCGGCCTATTCAAAGCACTCCTGTTTATCTCTTTTTAATTTATTAAGGGGAAAAAATGAAGTAACTACTTACAGTTTCAGAGATTTTAAAGCTATTGATGATGAAAGGTCTATTAAGACTAGTAAGCTTGCGCTAAGCTACTTCTGACACTATTATAAACAAAACAAAAATGATGTCGGATATACAGTTAATTAACTGGGCTCACTGTTTGAGATTGCCTTTTAATTCAATTTTTGGAGGAAGAAATCAATAAATTGTTTGACGAACATGTTCCCTTGGTGACTGGAAATATTTTTTAAATAGCTCTTGAACCTTCCAAACTCAGTCTCAGGTTCAGTTAAAAACAAAAAATGTCTGTGGCTGGTGTGACCGGTTTCATCTCTGCCAAGAGACTCATCCGACACCTTCATAACCACTGGTGGTTGTCTATCTTTAATGTACCAGATTTTCATTGATATAGTTGAGAATTATGTCACCGAAAACCTATTTCTTCAGAACAGGGTGACATCTTTCATTTTCATCTTTTTCTTTACCCATAAACGTCTGACATGGGGTTTCAAAGAAACATAAGTGAATACTAATGGATAAATCTTGGATTTATCAGACAGGAGAGATTAAGTTTTGAATCAAAGATTCAAGTATTAATATTAGTATATTCTGCTCTCGAGACAAAAACGATCTTTCAAAGATCACCCATTCACGTCATTTAACATTTCCATCTAAAAGATGTTACCATTGCATTCAAATAGTTATTTATCGTATGGAAGAACATTTAACATAAATTATAATAATATCCTCAAAGTGTTAAAGTAACATTTGTAGGTTTTTTTTCGCTCGTACATGGTTCTTAAGTTTTCACTGAATTAGTAAGTAATTGACAAATTGTATACAAAATTTGTCTTTAAAAAATATTCTTTAAGAGGTCTACTTGAAAGATCCCAAAACCTTAAACCAATAAACAAAAAAAACTAACTAAATCACACAACGAGAAAAAGTGACTCAAGGTGTAACAGTAATATATTAAGGAATGCTTTCTTCCTATGTGTTTTACCAATAAATATAAAACAAACATTTTTTTTACTTTCAGGAAATCGATGAATACCTCAATCAAGCCAAAGAAAAAGGATACTCAGCTGTTCTACAATTAGGTAAGAATTTTAAATTTGACATTTAAAACATGTTCAATATTTTCGTTTATATATATGGATTCTTAATTTTTTTTAACATTTTTAGGTTCTAAGGGAGTAAATTACGCAACAAACGTCATAATGCAAACAGCTTTGAAGGTATATATATTTTTTTCTTTTCTTTCTAATATTATTCCTTATAGCTTTTCCTACACTCAATTTTCATAATTTCTATTGACTTCATCTAATACTTCATTTAAAGCCTCTTTTGTTATTTTAATTAGAGTTTCTTTTTCACTTTTTCTTTTTTATGACATAAATATTAAGCAAACGAGCGAAAGTATGCAAACTGGCGCCACTACAAAGGATTGATTATCTTTTTAGTTTATACTTTTATATTTTATTGTTTGTTAAAATTGTATAATTATAAAATAAATTTTTATTTGTTTAATACTTTTTTTGCTGCTTGCTTTTTATTCTCAATTCTGTTTTTCATTTTCTTGACTTTGAAATTTCACAGCTCAGTACTAAAAAATAAAATCAATTACTAAAAATAATTAACGGCTAATCATTTTCCATTCATTTGTGCACACTAGAATGACGCTGACGCACCCAAGTGCAACTAACACAAAACAAGTGAATAAAGTTAATAAGCAATCAAGCGCAATTCCTAATGGTGATGGGAAATAGTTACAATTATTCGTTGTCCATGTTTTTTTTCTTATTTTATATGGAAACAAAATCACTTTAGGGTAATGATCATCAGTTACTTGTTTAGTTTTAAAAGCAATAATCTTTTTATTTGGAAATATTGAGAACAGTCTTATGCCAGAATTTACTAGTTACTATGTAGTTTAAATAGCCGAATCAGATTATAAACTTTAAGAACAGGTTACTGAATAATTTGTGTTGTATATGTTGTTTTTTTTCCCTCAATTCATGCCAATCGTAGTCTGATAACTTTTGGATAATCAAATCAATATGAAAGATGTACAGATGACGGATGGGATGGCTTAGACCGGATAAGAAAACTGACTAAGAGTTACCCATTGTTGCAATTTTTCGATTTAATAGTATACATTTCAGAAATATTTTAGAAGAAAGACTATATAGTACATAAGCTGTGAAATTTCATGAACAATTTGCATTTCACATTTATTTGAACAATTTCAAAATATTATCTACCTTTTATTTTCATGTTTTGTTTAATGTTATTTTAACTTAAAAAGTGTACAACCACGGATCCATTGCGAATGATTACTTCAAGCTATTCAGATAATAATTTGTCTTCGCAAGGTCGTGATAGATGCGACTTTGTACCAAGATCACAATCTCTGAATGCTGTGCCAAACTTTACGGATGAATTCTCAGAGGAAGACGTTCCAACTGTTGTTGAAAAGGGAGCTGCTAGAAGTCGTGAAGCACCGAAAAGAAAGACAACTACCAAAGCTACAAACACTACCTCTAAATCGAAAGCTACAACTAGCAAGTCTACAGCCATTAAAGGAAGAAGAAGGATAAAAGAAGAGAACGATGTCATAGATTTAGATATGTACACATAAGTACACAAAAAACAAAGCGTGATAATTAGAAAACGAAAAACTATCCTCGAATTTACAAAACAAACAAATCCTTATTTTAAGACATTTCCTACATGTATAATATTTTAATTATGTATCTTCATTATTTAAAAACATTTTTTTTTAATAAAAGCTTTTTATAATAACATTGAACAAATTGCATGGTTTTTATCTAAAAATAATATTCTTCAAAGTATTCTATTAAATTACACTGTATTGAATTTTGATTTTAGGGAGGAGGAGGAGTTGTTCAAGCCATAAAAAAAAGCTACAGCTTAAGCGATTTATCAGAGCCTGATATTCACAGGACCCAAGATGAGGTTAGTGTTGGCAATTTTTGTTTATCATTAAAGTATACTTTTTTTTTAGGTAGATGAAATAATTCGTCCAATGCAAAGTCAAAGAGTTTTAAGACCGAGAGGTCAAGTAGCCCGATCGAATTCTGGAAACCGACACTCTACTGGAATGTATTTCTCAGAAGTTGAAGTGACAGCGAAAGCTTTGGAAGGAAGGTAAAACTCTTTAAAACGATTTCCATTTGAATAGAGAACAAAACTATTTCATTAAAATTACATTTTTAATAACTTACTCATTTCTTGCCGGAACGTAGACATATAATTAATATCTTATAGGTTAGACAGGGTCCATACAAATGCTTCCTAGTGCTCTTTATTTATAAGAGGGCTCAAAAAGGCTCTTTTTGTTTAAAATAAAAAAAAGGCTTTTTTATAATCAGTAAGCCATGAAACTGAAGTAAATCTTTTAAAATAAAGTAAACATTTAAAAAAATCGCTAACAAAAACATTTTGTTTAGTTTTCAAGAAAACCCAAAATCAGAGTGGATACGTAAAAACACGTTTTAAGGAAATTGTTAAAATTAAAAATGTTAGCAAAAGTTTAAATAAAAATTACAAAAGTAGAACCAACGGTTCTTGTTCGGAATTTTAAGTACTCTCCATAGAAAATAGATATAGGAGCTTTCCAACAACTTGTCTATGCATCATGTGGCTCAGAGCAACTGAGTTTTTTATAAGTTTTTAAAATTTGTGTATTATGCAACAAATATTGCAAGTTAAATAAACAAAAAATATTAAAATTATATTTTTTTAATATTTATATTTGTAGATTCTTTATTTAATATTAGAACGGGTTTAATAGAACTTCTTTGCAAAGGTATATTACAAAATTTAAAAAACAGAATGCTTGATTTTTTGTTTTCAATTTGATGTAATTTTGTATGTTTAAATAGAAAGAAAAGTTACGAATTAAAAAGATATTAAAATTAAATTTTTATTTTAAAAATAAAAATATTAGAAAAAAATAATATGGTTTTAAAATATAAATAGTAAATACTTTAAGATCTTGAATTACAGAACAAACTAATTCAGTAAGATTTCAAATAGTAGTATTGAATTTAAATATTTTATTTCTTTAACACAAAATGTTGAAAGTAGAATCAAAATTAACTGTAGTAAGGTTTTCAAAATAATACACGTTAAAAAAAAAAATAAAGAAATTAAAAGTGAATTATAGAATGTTGAAACAAATATTTAAACCATTAAAATAACAATTATTTATAATTGAGTTCGTAGAGTAACAAAAAAAGGATGAGATGAGGATGCGAACATTCATCATTCTTTATATTTCCCGGAAGAAACTTATTTTTGACCTAAAAATACTACTGCTAGCTAGGGAATTTTAAGAAAATGTTCGGGAGAACAAATCGAACCCCAGGAGAAAGCGACCCCATCCAAAACAGGACTAAATAAATGTTCATGTTATTACCAGAATGTGCGTGGCCTAAAAACCAAGTTAAAAGATATTTATACGACCAGGTTTTCATTCAACTTTGAAGGCANCATTTTCTTAACAGAAACATGGCTTGACAATACTGTACTAAGCTCAGAAGTCTTATGTTCAAATTACCAGATATTCCGTTGCGATCGATTCAATTATGTCACAATCTCAGCCAGTAGATAAACATATTGTTTGTGGAGATCTTAATCTTCGGGATGATCAGGGGACTTTTTCCAAAGAAGATGATGTTTGCAGCTTTACTCCTACATCAAAGGTAAATTCCCATATGCATTTTCTCGACCAAATCGCATCTCTTTCACTTTTAAATATAAATGGAACTAAAAATTCACTAAACAGGACTCTTGATCTAGTTTTCAATGATCATCCTAACGACTATGTTTTATGGCGAACAGATCATCTAATACTACCTGAAGACAAGTATCCATCCATAGAGCTTTCTACTGAGCTTTAGTTCTTCATATTTATGAGTATAATTTCAAATCTGCAGACTTTTCTAAACTAAACACAAAGATATCTGAAACGAATTGGGCTAATTTATTACAAAATAACCAAATTGATGAGGCCTTGAATATATTTTATTCAATAAGTTTTGGGTTTATTCATGAATGTGTCCGAAAAAAGATTGCTAAGAATAAATTGCCTTTTTCTGATCTGAAAAAATTACCTACGCAAGAAACTTATGAAAACATTCACCACTGACCTATAGAAGAATTTTCAGACCTGAGAAAAGAACTTAAAACTAAGAGTTCTGCTGCTTATAATTCTTACATATGTGAAACCAGACATTCGATAAAAGAAAATCAAAACCGTTTTTGGGATTTTATAAAGAATAAACGTAATACAAGTAAACAAGTAAGCTTTCTACAATTTAAGGAACAAAAATCAACCTGTGATCAAGAAATTTGTGATATTTTTGCTACATTTTTTGCGACGGTTTACAATGATAAACCTAGAACTAACTTCTTCACCTGTGATACATATATGCAACATCCTGTGATATTTACTCCAAAATTTAATGTTTGTTATGTTGCAGCGAGTACTATCAAGGAGTCTTGTTCATCTGGACCTGATAATATTCCTCCTTGTGTAATAAAGAAATGTTCTG
>JXPG01000801.1:0-15365 GCA_001015175.1 Megaselia abdita | reverse complement strand
ATTCCTACGTAGGAATTTAAGAATATCGCTGAGCACCCTGCTTNTTAGCGTTTTAAATTATTTATACATTTTCAACTTCTTACAAAAATCCTACATTTTCACTTTTAGATTCCTACATTTCCTACATTTTGCTCCTCAAAAATTCCTACATTCCTACGTAGGAATTTAAGAATATCGCTGAGCACCCTGCTTTATTGCCATTTGTAAGCCTAGCTAGATGTTTTTAATATCCGACAATGTCCGGTTATTTATGAGACTATAATTCTTATATAATCCCCAACCTGACTATTCTGAGTAAGATCATCAGTGCATTATACAGTAGTACTGAATAGACATATGTTCTCCAAGACTATCCTTCTATCCCACACTGATGTTATTGTCGGATCTTACCTGAGACCGCAGATAACTGCGTCTTCCTTTGAGTTGGTGGGTACATCATCGTTATTTCGGAAGTAATTGCCAGTTCGTCTGTTTGTTGGGGTACTACTTGTTCACATCACTTGAGGAGATTCAAAAACACAAGATTAACATTTACTACCCATCGCAAAGCCTCATAAAAATCTTTAATAGTATTTAAAAATTTATATTTAAATAATAATAATTAATAACATAACTCTAAAGACAGAAAACAAAATATTCCAAAAAAAGAAGCGAATTGAATGTCGTTGTGTGATTTGTATAAACAAAAAAAAATTACAAAATACATTTTTCTTAATTTTAACGTTTGTTTGATCAGAAAAGAAATCAATTTTGGAAGTGAAAAAGTTTTGTTAAAGCTCTTTGAAAAATATTCTCATAATTGTTTTGTTTTTG
The DNA here is from genome assembly GCA_001015175.1 of Megaselia abdita. Classification (NCBI taxonomy): domain Eukaryota; kingdom Metazoa; phylum Arthropoda; class Insecta; order Diptera; family Phoridae; genus Megaselia; species Megaselia abdita. The sequence continues at coordinate 14,552 of JXPG01000801.1, read as the reverse complement.
TATTTCTCATATTTTTTCAATAATACTTTCGCTATTCTCTAAATAAAATTATTTAATAATATTTGATTTATATTTGAAAATAAAGTAATAAAATATATTTGTTGAGGAAATTTTTCTTATAAACATTTACAAATTTTGTATAATTTTTCAAGCACGTTGTGGGTGAACGTGTTCTTCCTTTTATTTAAAAATCAGATAGAAACCTGGAAAAAGAAATATTTGTTAAGTTTTTTGAGTAGAATTAAAAATTGATAAATTTACTCACAATGAACATAAATTAGTTGTAGAATCCTTCTCCTTCCATTACGCCAGTTTAATCTATTTATTTTTCATAAATTTTATGTTTTTCTTAATTTTATTGAAGTTGTTGTTTAAAAATAATTCTTTTTTAAAATAATAAATTGCAAATGTGTTTTACGAAAGGAAAGGATTTGATGACGCTACCTCTGGTTTGGCTCCCCAATTGTTGTTCTGTGGAAATCAAAACTCATCAGATATTTTCAAGAACAAACATTAACACACATGATTAAGGAGTTAGGTGTTAGAAAACAATAAATAAAATTTGTGTTGACCAAAAAAAAGCATGCAATCTAGATTAACGTTTAATTAGAAAATGATTTGTGTTTAGTTTACCCATTATTTAAGCGTCCAAGCCTCCATTGATTGCTACAATTATAATAAACAATGATTGTTTAAAGGAAAATTATGAAGACAACATTCTTTAGCTCTACTTTTTGGTATTTTTGTTTGGGAAGGACTGACTCACATATGAGTAGAGATACGGAGCGTCATAATTATTATTGTTTAAATTTTGTTGGCGGAACTGCATGCAAAATAGCAGCAGAAGACAAGATTTCTCTTGAAATAAAGGATCAACAAAAAATTAGATTCATTGGACTCACCTGCAAGTTTGTATTATTCACGGAGTTCACGGGTGCCCATGGATCTTGACTAATCTGTGAAGGGAACGCCTGCTGTTGTTTCAGTTGATTCATGGACGGAACCTTTAATACAGAATTGTCAATTGAAGGCGAATAAAATAAACCCGTAATGAAAGAAACTCACCGCTGGCTGTTGCTGTTGAAACAAGTTTGTCCGTTGTGGCACTGTATCGCTGAATGGATTATATGCTGGGGAATTCGTATTGATTGGTTTTATTAAATTGTCTAGGTTTACTAACGACGAGTTTTCCCCCAAGAATGATTGCGGTGTTTTCAGGTTTTTCTTCGATGACAATGGGTCCATTTCGTCCAAAAGGGATGCATTATTATTATTAGAAGGTCCACTATTTGAATCCGCAGTCTTACTTCGGTTAGTTATCACATCAAAGTCATCTAAATCAGGCGATGTTTTCACGGGCTAAATAAAGACGAATATTAAATACTCTAAACCAAGCCATAATATTAATCTTACCGATTTTGCACTCCATAAATCTTCCGTTTTCACTTCAGGTGCTTTCCAAGGATCGGCTGGAACCGGTTTAGAGTTCAACCATGGATCAGCAGAAGTAGCGGTACCGTTAGTATTCGGTTTCGAAAGCCAAGGATCATCTGGGATAGATCCAATTATATTGTTTCCGTTTGTATTGCCCCCACTGGCATTCCATTCGGCTCCCATTACAGCTGGAGATTGCGTTCTCCATGGTTCAACTTTTGGTGGTTGGGATGATGCAACTGGTGCTACAGCACCACCAACCTTCCAAGGATCAAGCTGGGGAGATGTGGTTCCAGACCACGGATCTGAAAGTTGACTTGCAGCTCTAGGTTGAGCTGAAATACCCCAAGCGTCAACGGAAGCTGAAGACGATGATGAACCGCCTACAGCTCCGGCCTCATGTAGTGGGGAGTTCGCATCCAAGGCAATGTCTAGCAAGTCCATAAGGTGACTTTGTTGGGGTTTTTCGATTTTAGGTTCGTTAGGTGTAAATTCCTGTTGACTTTGACTAATAGCTAGTTGCAGACGAACATCGTCACTCCTTCGCTTAGCTTCTTCTTGCTCAGCTTCTTCACGTGACATTGCCATTGCTAGCTGTAATTGAAGTTCTTCTTCGCCAGCAGTTTGGGGTCGAACAAACTCTAGCTCAGATGGGTTTCGTGGAGGTTCTTCGCCCCAACCTGGTGGAACATCTCGATTAGTAGGACCCTCTACATAACCTGAAATTTTACAAGAAATATAGTTTTTAAACAGTGAACGTGAAGAAATTACATTATAAATGTTATTTAAAATTAGTAACGAGGGTCTCAAACAGATTACTATTTAAACTTAGATACAAAATCTTGAAATATACTCACCATCACTACCAAAGCCACTCGGATGTTGCGCAAACCTTTCCTTAGCCTTCAGAGCTTTCGCTCTCTCATTTTTCAGTCGTTCATCATCTCTCAACAGAGTCACAAGCTGTTTAGCTTTTTCACGAACATGGGTTCCAGAATCTTTACCCTCTTCAAAATGAACGAACTCCCGAAGAGTTTGGATTGCAAATATGTTCTCTTTGCATTGTGCTGCTACTTTCTCAGTTCCCGTCTTTATTAAATATTCTAATAGGATTAAAGCTTTGTATACGTGACGCCAATTTTTTCCATGATCATTCAAACGTTTCCAAATCATTTGCATTATCTCAGAAAAGGCAACGACATTGTAAGTCAGGTCAGCTATTTCTGACATCACGGTTGCTGATGGCCCCCATGGATCATTTGATGTTGCCTCGCGCACTTTCACTTGAGCATCGGAATAATTGTGCGCTAGATTCTTTATGTTTCTTCTGATACCAGCTACGTTCATCTGCATATCGTCTTGTTTTCGTCGCACTGTGGGGTTCAAAGTTTATTTATTGATTGCATTTGGTCTTTAAATTGAAGTGGACCGTTTTATTTGTTGTGGCAGTTGTTTTTTTAAATTCTAAGTAACATGGTTTTCACGAGGGGCTTTTCACTCCTTGCAATCCCGTACACGGCTGCCTGCAATCTTACAATCTTCATACAAAATATTGCAATGTTTTCAAAAGATCTTTGGCAATCTTCATACAAAGGATTGCAATCTACATAGAAAAGATTGCAATCTTTAAGGTTTTCAACCAAAAACTGCAATATTCGAAGCTTGAATCTTCGAATTCAAAGATAGCAATCCCGTACACGATTTTGACTAGTGAAAACCCCCTAGGATTGTCAAAACTTAAACCTTCTTTTGGAAAAATCTAAAAAGTACGTTAAGCTAACCTGGGAGATTTTTCTTTACTATCTATGTCTGTAATCTATCTTCATCTATAATTTTAGGCTACATCATTAGATATGAAGGATTTATATTTCTAAACAAAATTTCAAAAGACAGCATTGATTTTTGTTCATTTAGCCAAGAACTTGAAGAGTTCCCGTTGGCCCCGCTGCTTAATTGCCCGCAATAAGTAAAAAAAAAATTAAGTCATTAAAAAAGAGCAAAAAAAAAAAAACAACAAAAGAAAACAAAAATCCATAACTTTTTTCCACCGCTACAAAAGAGAAAGAATTATTAGATTCGCCGATGATAAGATTAAACTGCACCAACAAAGAAAAACGTTCCACTTAGATATTCTCTATAATTTTTTTAGTATAAATGAATTAATTTGATATTCAAATAAGAACACAAAGATGAATAAACAAAGGTGATTTGATGATGATTTTTTTATTATATTGAGTGGAGTGGAGTTTTTGAATGGAGTGGATTTAACAAAAGAAAACAAAATTAAGAGAATTAAAAGTGTGCTGTGCTAAAACATATCCCTTGTTTGTTACAAGCACATGAAACATATCATATTTTTTATAATTCAGATCAAATTCTGATCAACAAAAACTTACTTTTGGTAAAATGTTTTAGCTTTATTGGTTTTAAGTAAAGGAAGGTGCTCCAAAAGCAAGCTAAATTTGAGATAAAATAAATTTCAATTTTAAGTAATATTTTTTGTTTTGTTATTATGTAAAATTTTAAGCAAATACTAAATCTATTCGTCTCTTTCAAAAAGCTAATATTTTAATTTAATTATAATGCAAGGAAGCAGGGTGTTCCGATTAATAGTAAATTATTCATTGTAACGTCGCTGTCTTTTCCAAAGGGGAATTTTATTAATATTTATTTGTCTTAGTGACTTAAAACTAGCAAACATTCTTACTAAAAGAAACAATTCATTCCACTCTCGAAAATTATTAAAACTATTTTTATTTTGCTAAGTTCAAATGGACCTCAGTTGAAACGGATTTTCTTAATGTTCCGTTTTATTGAATATCTTCGTTGTGATCAATAGTCGTGGAAAATCTTAAAAAATAATTTTAAACAATAAATAGTTTAACACATTGCAGTTTTTTATTGCTCCTAACATTTGTGGGTTTTAAACATTTTTAATGCACTCCAAATTTGTTTTAAATTTTTTTCTAAAATTACCCATTTAAACTTTAAACAAAAAAATATAAAAATTGACGCAGAACACCCTGTTCCTAAACAAAAGTCTAGAAAAGATAACACAAATCGAAACCTTAAAAATATTATGACGATTCTTCAGATAGTTGCTTTCGTAATTTTTTTCCGTTCGTTCTTTCTTTCTGCGTTCTGAATTTTAGCAGACTGTTTAGTTTCCTTCCACTACAATGAGGTGCTAAAAGAGACTAACAACCGCGACAAAAGTGGAGAGTAAAAATCATTACAATGAGAGTAATGCCAAGGTTATATTCGAATCGGTTAGTGGTAGAAATTCAAGACAGAGTCTGTCATGTCAAGAAGAGAAATTTATGTGTTTGGGGATAATGGCACTACTTTCTTTTGAATGGCATTTTGAGTTCATTGCAAATATCAAGTTTTGTAGGTTATTCCGATAATGATAAGAGAAAAAAGATGATATGAAGGTTTAATAAAAGCAATTTAAAACAGAAATTATATTGATAATGAAATCAGTTACGTGCTAAGCTTTAGAGTAAACTAAAAAAAAAACTATTGAAGAATGACACATTTGATAGATTGTGTGTTGATCTAACTTTTTTATTGTTGGTTTGTTTGAGTTGAACGATTCAAGTAGGTCAACTAAATTCTACTTTAATGACCTCTAGTCAGTGTGAGGTTTTGAATACAACTGACTTATTTTAGATAACGTATTGATACGGGGATTTTTGTAAACAAAGTTTGATGAGTTAAAAATTCGTAGAAACTTTATCAATTTCTTAATTAAACATTTTTTTTAGTAAAGCGCAAAAAAATTATGAGAAATTGTTGGGTTTCCTTCAATTTCAGGCTTCTGGTTTTAAAGCGAAAATGTTTACCATCACTAGGAAACTATTAATTTAAATGTTAGGGTGTCATGATTGGAATTTTCGGCAAATGTCTTATCAATATGAGTCTTATTTTAAAGAAGAAACTAGGAAACAATAACTGTATATATACTGAACAAAATCGTTATTGAATGAATAACGAATTAAACTATTGTTGTAGGTTTTTGTTAATTTTTTAAAGAATTTTTTTTTTGAGTGAACCACTCGCAATTTGAATAGTTCTTTTTCTTAAACTGGAAAGGCTTGTTTTATTATATTTTTAATAGAATAAATTGAAAATATGAAATAGCTAATTTTGGAGTGCTGACGGTTCCAAACAAATTCTTGAAATAAAATCGCGAATAATAATGAATTTTCTGACCACAATCCATAACTTTTAAAATTCAAATATAAATAACTTTTAAATGTAGGGTTTTTTCCTTAAATTTTAAATAGACAATGTTTGAGCTCTAGATACTTTGAATTCTTCAATAAAAATGAGAAGAAAATGAAACAACGTTCTCTTTATTTTACTGCTATCTGAATGTTACAGAAAAAGAAACGAGTTTTGAAGATGAGTCTAAAGGTCTCAATGTTTTTATTAGCAGTTTTTAGCCCAACATTGCTACGAAATCTAACAAAGTTTCGATATATTGTTTTCTTATTTTTTTGTTTAATATTCTTTATTTAAAAATTGTTGCGTATGGGCAATCAATTTACATATGAAATCGTAAGTTGAGGATTTTGTGAATTTATTGGCCTTATTGGAAAAAACTTGAAAACGAAGAATTATATAAAAACTGCCAAGTAATTGTCAATTTATTACACTAAATATAACTCTGACATAACAAACATAGTTATTAAGCATGTTTGAAAGATTGTAAATCGCAAACCCGGGTATTTTTCGGGTCCAGGTACCTGAACAGAAAAGTCCTTATGTAAGACCCGGGTCTGATAGAATTAGTTTTTAAAGCGCTACTTGACAAAATACCATATTATTATCCAATCAAATTTATTTAATTGTTAAATTGTTAATTTTAAAGCGATTTTTTGAACAAGAAACAACTTTAAACTTTGTAAACTTAAAAATACGAATTGTGATAAAAAGCATGGTTTGTTTTCCACAAACCCAAAATAATAGAATATATCTGTGTTCCTTAAATATCAAAATATTATTTAATATTAACTTGTATAATAAGCCTAAATTGAAATAGGTCGGAACTTGTAGTTTTGAAACAATAAATATAAAACATTCTTTTAAATCATCATATTTATACATATTAAATAAGTGAATAAAATTAACACTAAATGAAAAAATTAAAATTTGTTGACATTTTGAAATGTGATTTTGATATTTTATTTTGTGTTCAGTGTAAAAAAAATATTAAAATTTTTGTATCTACAATCTACAACTTTAATTATATAAACCCCAAAAAATAAATGAGAATTTTAATTGAATTGAATTAAATGAAAATTTCAGCTTATCACAATAATTAATAATATATCAACACGAAGTTTTCAAAATATTTTATATTTTAATCTTAAATCTCTCTTTAATTCATAACTTTTCTTTCGCTTTAATATTATAGTATTCGGCTTTTTATTTTTTTCAATTAAATTTTATTTATACAAATTTTCAAAGCCTTAATTAAGAATATAAAAATATCTCAATTCTTGTTACCTTACAATATTTTGTTTGCTTAATTCAGAAATTTTAAAAGCTTTTGGTTCTACTGGAGTTACTTCAGTTTTATTGCTTAATATTGATCAAGATCCCCTGAATTTGTCCTGGGTGGATAAAAATTGGAGGTCCAAAAAAAAGCCTTTTCAATATTTTTGTTAACCATTTGAGCAGTTTTATCCCCTAAAAAGACCCCTTCTATAAAAAGACCCCTAAAAAGCCTTTGTATTAACCCTATGTCTTTAAGTTATTGCATCAAAAACGTAACATAATCCGTAATGTTACGAAAAGCAGAATATCTTCTATTACAGACTCCGTGTCGTCGGAGCACCCGTGTTTTATTACAATAATTTTCATCATATATACTAAAATTATTCTTCTCTTTTTAGTTTTAATTCAACATATGTTGAGTAAAAGCATTATTTAAAGTTTTATATTACAGAAACCAGACGTTTTAAATTGAGAACTGGTTTTGCGAGGAGATTGGAAGTGATTCTTCTCCTCTTTTAAGTTTCATAGATCAAGTGGTTGGAAATCGTTTCTAAAATACAAGATTTTATATATCTCTTGTTTACAAGCTTTTAGGATTTTGTACAGTTTGTATGAACATTAAGACATTTTCAAAGACAAATGAGAAATAAAAACTAAATCAAGAACTGCCAAAGAGTTTGAAACAAAATGAAAAACATAATTTACGATAATAATTTATCCAAGATACAATATGCCCTCTGTTAATTTCTAATTTTTTTATCAAATAAAATAAGTTGATAAGAGAGAAACATGTTTTTTTAGTAAATCAATGTTTAAATGATATATTAGAAAAACAGAACAAACTGTTCTAATATTGTACAATTCTGAGTTATTTTTTTAGGATTTAAATATATTGCTTATATTATAATCTTGAAAAAATTCTGATGAAATAGAATGAACTTGAATAGAATGAGCAAGGAAGCGATGAGAACGAGATTAATTCAAGCTATTTTGTGTCGCTTTTTTCACAGTGAACCACATTGATGAGATTCGAACACTTCTATTTAAAAAATAAAAGTCCTATTATTGATCTTCTAAATTATAATTATTATAGACATTTTCAAGAAGTGTTCCTAAGACACTCACTCAAAATCCAGTATAATACATCCCATCCATTTCCGATAAAAAAGTGAAATTAAAAAGAAAACTGAATGAATTTAAAAATAGATTTCTTCATTCGATTTGACTTTGTTTTTTACGTCTTCAGTTTGGTGTTTTTTCGTGTGATCTTAAAATTCGTAAACAAAGAGAAGCAGTTGAATTAACGACCTTGATATTTTGACTTAACTCATATTTAGGATTCGATGCAGTTCTTAAGTCCCTTCAATTTTAAAAGTGGAGTTGTTTGTTCCCCCCACACACAAGAATTCTTACGAAACATTTCTCTAGTAAAGAAAGACAGAATGAAAAGTCAAAAGTGGGGAGACGAGAGAGATCAATGACACGAAATAAATAAAGTTGGCATAAAATGCATTGAAGCAAGTGCAACAAGGAATAAATTCCGTCATCAAAAGTGTGTAAACATATGGGTTTTAAGAAAAATAATAATAGAAGAATTCGATAACTTTGACGGCTCCAATTGTAATTCAAAACTAGTAGCTTACTCTAGCTATGACTAATGTTTCTGGAATGGTGGACGACGAAAGAAGACGATAAAAAGCGTAAAAATACAAAGCAACATCTTCAAAATCTTTCTTTTTCACTGGATTATTTCAATAAAACTCACCTGACTTTTTGACTTGAAAAATCAACAAAAAAAAGTTGTTTTGAAAGCAAAAAAAAAATAATAAAATATCTTCAAAAAAAAGTTAAATCCGAACGTAAAAACCTCAATTTTTCCCTTTTCACTGCACTTTTGATGATCCCGAGATCTGTTATTCTTTTATTTCTATTAAGGCGGTATTTTTTTAACAATTTCGGGTGTTTTTTTTTAGTAATTTAGAAATTTTATTTTCTGAAAATTTAAGCCTGACGACCTTTGTTCATAAAAACCGACGAAACCCTGGTGGTCGATCTATTAGCCACCGACAATTTAATATCTCGCTCACTCTAGAAAGAAAGGAGAGAGACAGAGTTTTTAATGTTAACAACACTCGCTAGAGTAAGGCGCAATATTTAAAAAAAAAAAATTTAATTTGGCATACTGAACTAAAAATATAAACAAGTGGTCCAAAACGACATCAGAAGGATTTTGTTGTGTGTTTAATGTACATTACTAATACTAACAAAAATTTAGTATTAAATACCATCTGAAATTGCAATTTATTTGTTCATTTAGTCATAAATACATCCATATCTAGATATATGATGTCCAAGTAGAAAAATATTGAAGAGTGTATGTATGTATATGTACAAGAGACATTAACACTCTTTGAACGTTAAGTTCCTAGTTCAATGAATGTTTAATAAAACCAATATAGGATATAGATGTCCCTTCTGTTTTAAATCATAAACCAAATCTAAAACTGTTTAATGTAGCGAGATATATGGATGTCTCGTATTGAGTAAACATCAATCAATGTAAAAGATTGGTGAATTGTCTTATGTTAATGAAGTTACTGTCACGCATTATCAAAACACTTCATCTCTCATCACTGAATAATATTGTTCAATATTAACAACTTGTAAAAACTATAAATTCTTCTCATCCGTGGATGAATGCTACCATCATTTGGCTCATCAACGAATAATCTGGTGTGATGAAATAAAAGGGTGAAAACATATAAGAAGCAGACATTCCCTAATATCACTGCTAGCTTTGGCTCGTTGCGTGTTTTAGGTTTTTAATGAGGTGGAAATAAATGGGTATAGATCATCGGATAATCAAGTTCGCAACAAAGTGCGAGAGGTATATAAAGCAAGCTTTAGATTCTATGACAAGCGTCTTTGACCCAACCTTTCACAAAATTTGATGTGGAAGCGTTTGAAAGAAATTGGTATTGGTAAACTAAGGACAGAAATAGTTGCTCTATTCCGATTGTAGATCTTATACCATGTTTCTTTCCATCTCTTAACTTAATGAGTTAATGTATTGTGCCATCGTTGAATATTCAATACAAAAACTTTCGCATTTTTATTTTCAGCTTGGTGACAACTGATCAGGTTTTAAAAACATTTATATCCATCAAAAGTTATGCTGCCGTACATTATTGATGTCATGACAGATTTATTAAACCAATTCATCTCCAAGTCTTATTTTCCTAGAAGATGGAAGGAATGAAAAGTAGCTCCTTTTCCTAGAAAAATGTCTGACGAGTTCTGACCTATTAAGTATTTTGTGATTGTAATGATTTTCAATCACGTTTTCGAAAGTTCCAAAGCTTTAAAACTGCCCTTATGAAGATTACTGATGACATTAACACTCACTTAGATTTTCCATCCTTATTCTCATCGACTTTTCCAAAGCGTTTGATATGGTCAACTTTAACATTCTGATTGAGAAATTGAGACTTCAATTTGGTTTCTCTGATTCGGCTGCTAATTTCATACTGAGCGGTCTCCATGGACGGGTCTGTCGAATCATTACACTTTTGTTCCACAAGGTTCCATCTGGCACTTTAATCTATTTAAATGGACTTGTTTTGCACAAATAATATATGAGAGATACAAATAACCATATGAGAGCTAATTCACTCTCTAGACTGACAGTTTTAATGTCGAATATACAAGTGATTGCCGAGGTGTTTCTGCATAAGCTTTACAAGCGGGCTTATGGTCAGTGCCATGAGTACTCAATCCACACCTAGGATATGTTAAATGAGAACCAATACCTATTCGTTCTCTGAGATCACGTTGAGGTTATTCCTATTCGTCAAGGTTCCTTAGACAAGGTTTGATCCTTATCTATCCAGTAAATCTGCTGTTTCATTGCCCTGAGTTATTGAATGCCCTGAAACCCATAGCATTGTCTAACTACATTTACTACCGATTCAATTCAGCAATTCTAAAGCATTGATCGCAACCTGACTGACGCAGATAGCCACAGAGGAACCTGTCAATACCCTCAGAATGTTCTAGCTAGCTCCAGTAATGCAGCTCAAGCTATCTTTATGGTGTATACCTCGCCTTGATAGACCGTGTAGAAGTTGTAGTATAAACAGCAGTCTGATCTCAACTGACACTTTATTTCATAACGTGAGACAAATTCAATCAGAACTTAAAACTAAAATGAGATGAGCAACGGATTCTTCTCTTGCGGTGTACTCTTGGCTCTCGTATATACAACACTACTCCTTTTCTAGACTGTTGCTTCAATGATCATTCTGAAAAAGAAAATAAGGTTACATATATTTAGGATTAGGTCTTCTCGTTCGTTGGGGTCGACGCATTGGTTCAGGAGCCGTTTTTCTTTGCTAACCTTTGCATTCTATTTGGTAAACTACATTCGAAGCTTTGCTCCGCAAAACTGCCGGACACCATAATTCTTTGTCTGGTCTTAATTTGAACCAAACTTTTTGATCAGTAGTATATGAATTCTAACATATCTACTGATTTTTTTTACTACGTTCCCTACGCNCATTCGAAACTTTCCTGCGCACTACTGCCGGACACCATAATTCTTTGTCTGGTCTTAATTTAAACCAAATTCTTTGATCAGTAGTATATGAAATCGGTGTTGGAACTATCTTCTTCTTACGGGGTTCTAAAATATCTACTGATTTTTTTACTACGTTCCCTACGCCTCTTGTTGTGGAAAGTGTATCTAATAAAGTTCTCGGCTTAAAGCTGAAAAGCAATTCCGCTGGTGTTTTGCCTGTCACCCTGCTAGGAGTGTTTCGGCAGTTGAAGAGAAATTGAGTCACCAGACTTTCTAACGATAGTTTTTATGTTTTAGGATCCCTTCTCATTTTTTAAAAGCTGATTTTATATAATTCCTACCGCCCGTTCAGCTGACCCGTTAGAAGGCGGATGGTATGGAATTGATTTTGGGATGATAATTCCATTCAGAGAACAAAACCTTGAGTATTCTTTGGACCCAAAAGGTGATCCATTGCCAGAAACCATTTTCTGAGACAATCCTAATGAACAGAAAATCGATTTCATTGTGAGTATCAATTCTGCTGCGTTTGATTTACTCATGATCTTAATTTCATACCACTTAGAGTAAGTATCAACCATAACAAACAGAGTTTTTCCTTCGAAATAAAAGAAATCAGTATGCACACGCTCTTGTAGGCCATACGTTTCGGGCCATGAGACATAAGTCTTAGCTGTGTATTTTCGATTAACTTCTTGACATGGAATTCATGAATTAACAAAAAATTTGACATCTCGGTCTATGATTNAAGTATCAACCATAACAAACAAGGTTTTTCCTTCGAAATAAAAGAAATCAGTATGCACACGCTCTAGTGGGCCATTCGTTTCGGGCCATGAGATATAAGTCTTTGCTGTGTATTTTGGATTAACTTCTTGACATGGAATATATGAATTAACAAAAAAATCTAAGTTTATAATTGTATTGTGACAAGAAAATACTACACCATTGAACACGAGCCCCAGTTACGCTGTTAAATTTTTTCTCCCCAAAAATAATCTATGATCTGAGAATAGAGTGAAGTACCTTCCAATAAACGTATTTGTGACATTTTTTTAGTGTGAAGATAATCGCAAGAGCTTCTTTTTCCAGTTGAGAATAATTTNCTCCACCTTTGAACACGAGCCCCAGTTACGCAGTTAATTTTTTTCCCCCCAAAAATAAACTCAAGGGGTCTGGTCTATGATCTGAGAATAGAGTGAAGTACCTTCCATAAACGTATTTGTGACATTTTTTCAGTTTAAAGATAATCGCAAGAGCTTCTTTTTCCAGTTGAGAATAATTTTTCTCTGCGCTGGACAACGTACTGGAATAAAACTTGATTGGACGTTCTTGGCCACCTATTATGTGAAATAATACCCCACCACCCCATAGGAGCTTGAGTCACAAACAACACCTAACGGTAATGAGGGATCATACAAGGCTAACATATTGCTTGAGTTCAACAAATCTTTACTACGTTGGAAACTTTCTTAACACTACTGATTTCAAACAAAAAGGGACTTCTTTCTTAGTTAGATTATACAATGGTCGCAACTCTGAAGATAAGTTTGGGATGAAGGACCCATAACAATTTAATAACCCAAGATATGCTTTAAGAGCATGAATATCGTTTGGCTCCGGGGCTTTCATAATAGCGTCCATTTTATCGTTTGTGGGTCTTATACCCTGTTCTGATAAATTGAAACCGAAATATTCAATTTGTTTTTCAAAAAATACACATTTCTCCTTATTTACCTTGACATTATGCGTTGATNCCTATCAGAATGTCATCCAAGTATAGTTTCACAAACTGCATTCCCAAAAGTATGTTATCCATGGTCTTTTGGAATATAAACGGAGCTGTCTTAACACCGAAAGGAAGTCTCGTATACCTAAACAACCCTTTATGTGTATTGATGGTCAGAAGTTTCCTATCCTACTATATTCTGATACCTTCAACTGGGTAAAAGCCCCAGAAAGATCCACTTTGGAAAAATATTTACATCCCACAAACTCTGTAAATATATCCTCTATAAGAGGAATAGGGTAAACATCTGTTTTTATATATTATTAATATATACCCTACAATCTTTTCTATAATTACTATTGGAGAGGCCCATTGGCTATATTTGACAGGTTCAAGAATCTTATTTTCAACAAGCCTGTCGATTTATTCCTCTACTTGTTTGCGTTGGCCATACGGAACTCTAGTTTTTCCTCTATTACTATCGACGCTTCATACCCTTTTATGACACCTGAATAATTGCCGTCGAAAACATTAGAGAATCGGTCGAACTTTACTTTTTCTTTCAAAGAGTTAATTTTGAAAAAAAATCTCCACCCAGGAACAAAATTTTTTAACCATGTTCTTCCCAATAAGGGTACAAATTCCCTGGACGTATCAACTACAATAAGCAAGAGATTTTTATACTCTCTATTTCTAACGTCTCGTACATTTAGTTCTAATGTTCCCAAAATATTTATTTTTTCGCCCGTAATCACTCTCAGGTTTTTCCAGATATTTGGATTTTTATTTAAAGTGAATCTCGGAAACAAAATATAAAATGTGATTCGATGCATTATAGTAGCTGCCGCACCACAGTCCACCTCCATTCGGAGGAATATAATTCAACATGCACAGGATTGTTATACATACCATTGTACTAAACGCTTCCAATCAACAATTCCTCATCACTTGGAACCTTTGTTTCCAAAATATCATCCATACAAGAGTCATCTGAGTCTTCACCTCCGACTTCATTAACCGCATTGACATTCGTCCTGGAGAAACGGTTCCTTCGATCATATCCCCTAGTCTCTCTAGCCTCTGAATATTTTTCGCCTTTATAGTCAGGGCAATTACGNACTTGGAACCTTTGTTTCCAAAATATCATCCATACAAGAGTCATCTGAGTCTTCACCTCCGACTTCATTAACCGCATTGACATTCGTCCTGGAGAAACGGTTCCTTCGATCCTATCCCCTAGTCTCTCTAGCCTCTGAATATTTTTCGCAAAAAATTTGTACTCAAAACTTGGTCTTGGTCTCCTTTGCT
>JXPG01000791.1:0-10136 GCA_001015175.1 Megaselia abdita | reverse complement strand
ACCAGTTTTAAAAATTGAATTTGAATTTAGAGATTGCAATTTAAACAATATTTCGGGAATGACATTAAAAATCAATGTGAAACTCTTAAAATTAAACAAATTAAAACAAAACTTTGAAGCTGAAGAATTTCAAATTCTTTTAAGATAAATAATATTTAAACATTTGCTTTTTTGCTATTTAAAAGCGCATGATTTGTTTCAATATTATTTATGAACATATTAAATATAATGAAGCTCTAGCATCTTCAAATATTCATTTAGGTTGAAGGATCATTTTGTTTTTCTAAATTTTTCAATTAAACATTATACATTTTTGAATTACATATTTTATTTTGAAGACAATTAAAACTAAAATCTTGAAATTAATATTTTTAAATATTTTGATTATGATAAGTAATAATTGTTTTTTTTTTTTTATCTATTCTTTATTTTAATTTTGTTTATATTCTATATTTAAAAAAAATTATTTTGATATTCTTTTGATATTAGAATTTAATATTTTTAAACATTTTGATTGAGATAAATATTAACATAAATCAAATTTAAAAAAAATATATATATTTATATTTGCACATTTTTTGAATTTATTTTTTTTGAAAATACTTAAAATAACTTTTTTAAATAAATTAAAATTATTCTTTAATTTTGAAATGTTTATTCGTTTTGGTTTTTAATTTTGTTTTCTAAATTATAGTATGGAAGGATTATTAAATTTAACATAAAATTAAGAACATAAATCTCCATTGTCTTTTTTTTTTTTTAATTTACACTTTTGTAAATAGTACTTTAATATATACTCGAAAATATCATTTTATAATTTTCATTAATAAAGATGGATAACGTAACGATACCTATTCCCGATCAAAATTAATCCGGTATAACAATATTCTAAGTATTTTAAATTTTACTGAATTCTTGTTTGTTTTGTAATTCAAGATCTTAAAGTATTTTTTAATTATTCTTTATATTTTAAAAATATGTAATTTTTTTTTCTGAAAATTTGATTATTCAAAATAAATTAATTTTAATCTTAAATCTTTCTTTGATTCATAATTTTCTTTCTATTTAAAAATTACATAAACTAACAAAAGATCTATCATTCTGTATATTAAAACCGAGTACTTGAAATTCCAGAACGAATTTAATGGTTTTATGGTTTATATATTTTTTCAACATTCTATAAATCACTTTTAATTTCTTTATTTATTCTCAATTTGTATTATTTTGAAATTTTTACAAGAATAACTTTCGATTATGCTTTCTTGGTGAAGAACCAAAAAATTCTAAAATATCCAATAAGTAACCGTTACTTTAAATCGTTGTGTTATAATGTTACGTTATAATGCAAACAAAAACATTTAATTTTTGTTTCTCATAAGATAAATATTTAAACATTACAACACTTTTTTTAAATTTAAAAAATTATTTGTTTTAATATTTTTTATGAATTTTTTTAATCATGAGTCTTTAAATGAAAGATCATTTTGTTTTTATAAATGTTCGTATAGCATTTTTTTTTTAAAATAAAATATTTAAATTTAATTTAATATTTTGATTTTGATTAATAATAATTGATTAATTTTTTTATTTATTTGTTATTTGAAAATTTGTTGAATTCAATATTTTTAAAATTAATAATTATATTATCCATGTTCAAATTAGAAACAAACATTTTAAAAATATTACGAAAAATATATATATATATATATTTTAATTTTATATTTATCAAGAACAAAACACAATAATTCATCATCTTGAGCTATCTTTAGTTATTTTAAATTTTTATTTTGATATTTTTTAAATATTTTTAAACATTTTGATTAAGATTTGGACATTTTTTTAATTATTTTTTTTTGNATTTTATATTTATCAAGAACAAAACACAATAATTCATCATCTTGAGCTATCTTTAGTTATTTTAAATTTTTATTTTGATATTTTTTAAATATTTTTAAACATTTTGATTAAGATTTGGACATTTTTTTAATTATTTTTTTTTGATAATACTTATTTTTAACTTTTTAAAATAAATTAAGATTATCCTTTAATGGTTAAATGTTCTTTCGTTTTTTAAAAAAAGTGTGGAAAAAAAATTAAATTTAACATAAATTTCCATTGATTTTTAAAAATTTTACAAGTATAACATTTTGCTCTAAAAATATTGTAAGATTAATAATACTTTAAAAAATTTACTTGAAAATACTTATATAGGTAAGTATATTATTTTATGGTTTAATATAAAAAAACACTACATGAAAACAAAAATGTTTCATTATAACGTAACGCATCAAATTTGGAAATATACTTTGAAAAATTCGGATATCGTAACGAATTAAATAACGTTATAATTTTTGAAGATGGATATCCATACCCCATCAAATCTTACAGAATTTTAGTTTGTTTTGTAATTCAAGATCTAAAAGTATTTTGTTTATATTTTTTATTTATTCTTAATATTTAAAAAATATGTAATTTTTGTTTTGAAAATGTTACAATTAAAAATAAAAAATTACATTAAATTTAAAACTATTTCCAAATTCTTATTATTTACAAATATTCTGCTTTTTAGTATACCTTTTTAAAATAATTATATTAAAACCATTCTTTGTTTCAAAGTCTTTAACTTTTTGTATTTATCTTGTAATGTTTTGTTTGCATAATTCATAAATTTTAAAAACTTATTGAAAAAAACACTCTTCTTTAAATCTCGAGCTCAGTATCTTTGAAAACAAAAACACTCTACATTAAATCGTGAGTTCAGTATCTTTAAAAAACACTCAACATAAAATCACAAGCTTTCAGAATTTAACAAAACGGTGAAGAAATTGAGTTTTATTAAATTTAATAAATTTTCTAAAATCAAAATTTTTGAAATTAGGTAGTTTTCATACAATTTTTTATGAAGAGTGTCATAAACTCAAGATGTAAATGTATTAAAAGACAACATTTTTATAGAAATTTAACAAATTAAAGTTACGAAATGTATTTGCTCTTTCTTTAAAAAATGACCTAGAAATAAAATCAAGTTCAAAAAATATATGCACAATTGGGGTCTTGAACGCACAGTTTCTTGCTTTATAATGTAAGACTTTTTACTTTTCGATACAAAATGATCGATTTAAAAAACGGAAATACAAAAAATGTGCTTCAAGGTGGAATTGATCTCGCAACACAAATAAGAAGAGATCTAATCAAAAAAGAAGAAACTGAGTTTAAAAAAAATTGCAAAAGGCATCATTTTTGAAATATCTAAAAAATATTTTTAAAAAAACTTTAAATCAAAATTAATACAAAATATATACAAAAAATCACGAGTTTAGTATTTAAAGAAAAAATCTCTAAATTAAATCTCGAGTTCAGTATCTTTGAAAAAAAAAACACTCTACAAAAATCGCAAGTTTAGTATTTAAATAAAAATCCTATACATAAAATCTTGAGTTTAGTTCATCTTTAAAAAAACACTTTACAAAAATCGTGAGTTCAGTATCTTTAAAAAAAAAATACGCTATAAAAATCGTATCTTTGAAAAATAAAATCATCTGCATAAAATCGTGAGTTCAGTATTTTTTAAAAACACTCAACATAAAATCGCAAGTTTTCAGAATTTAACAAAACGGTGAAGAAATTGAGTTTTATTAAATTTAATAAATTTTCTAAAATCAAAATTTTTGAAATTAGGTAGTTTTCATACAATTTTTTATGAAGAGTGTCATAAACTCAAGATGTAAATGTATTAAAAGACAACATTTTTATAGAAATTTAACAAATTAAAGTTACGAAATGTATTTGCTCTTTCTTTAAAAAATGACCTAGAAATAAAATCAAGTTCAAAAAATATATGCACAATTGGGGTCTTGAACGCACAGTTTCTTGCTTTATAATGTAAGACTTTTTACTTTTCGATACAAAATGATCGATTTAAAAAACGGAAATACAAAAAATGTGCTTCAAGGTGGAATTGATCTCGCAACACAAATAAGAAGAGATCTAATCAAAAAAGAAGAAACTGAGTTTAAAAAAAATTGCAAAAGGCATCATTTTTGAAATATCTAAAAAATATTTTTAAAAAAACTTTAAATCAAAATTAATACAAAATATATACAAAAAATCACGAGTTTAGTATTTAAAGAAAAAATCTCTAAATTAAATCTCGAGTTCAGTATCTTTGAAAAAAAAAACACTCTACAAAAATCGCAAGTTTAGTATTTAAATAAAAATCCTATACATAAAATCTTGAGTTTAGTTCATCTTTAAAAAAACACTTTACAAAAATCGTGAGTTCAGTATCTTTAAAAAAAAAATACGCTATAAAAATCGTATCTTTGAAAAATAAAATCATCTGCATAAAATCGTGAGTTCAGTATTTTTTAAAAACACTCAACATAAAATCGCAAGTTTTCAGAATTTAACAAAACGGTGAAGAAATTGAGTTTTATTAAATTTAATTTTTTTCTAAAATCAAAATTTTTGAAATTAGCAAGTTTTCATACAATAATTTATGAAGAGTGAAATTTAACANCGCAACACAAATAAGAAGAGATCTAATCAAAAAAGAAGAAACTGAGTTTAAAAAAAATTGCAAAAGGCATCATTTTTGAAATATCTAAAAAATATTTTTAAAAAAACTTTAAATCAAAATTAATACAAAATATATACAAAAAATCACGAGTTTAGTATTTAAAGAAAAAATCTCTAAATTAAATCTCGAGTTCAGTATCTTTGAAAAAAAAAACACTCTACAAAAATCGCAAGTTTAGTATTTAAATAAAAATCCTATACATAAAATCTTGAGTTTAGTTCATCTTTAAAAAAACACTTTACAAAAATCGTGAGTTCAGTATCTTTAAAAAAAAAATACGCTATAAAAATCGTATCTTTGAAAAATAAAATCATCTGCATAAAATCGTGAGTTCAGTATTTTTTAAAAACACTCAACATAAAATCGCAAGTTTTCAGAATTTAACAAAACGGTGAAGAAATTGAGTTTTATTAAATTTAATTTTTTTCTAAAATCAAAATTTTTGAAATTAGCAAGTTTTCATACAATAATTTATGAAGAGTGAAATTTAACAAATTAAAGTTTACAATATTAAAAAAAAAAAACACAAAATCCAGCTAAATTGAAATGAACTTTTTTTATGAAAGATTGTAATTATTAAAATAGTTAAATGCTTTTATTTTAACATAAAAGTAGTTTCGTAACTTTCTTTTTAAGTTTTTGTATGTCAAAATAAAGGATTTAATGGCAATAATAAGGCATTACAAAAGGTAAAATACTAATAATTTTGAAATATCTAAAACAACTTTAAAAAAAAATTTAATAAAATATATATTTTTTTGTAGTTTTAAGAACAATATTAAAAAAAAAATTAAATTTAATCTGATTTCTTAATTAAAAAAAAAAAAACATTAAAAAAATAAAAAGAGCTTACAATATTAAAAAAAAAAAACACAAAATCCAGCTAAATTGAAATTAACTTTTTTTATGAAAGATTGTAATTATTAAAATAGTTAAATGCTTTTATTTTAACATAAAAGTAGTTTCGTAACTTTCTTTTTAAGTTTTTGTATTTCAAAATAAAGGATTTAATGGCAATAATAAGGCATTACAAAAGGTAAAATACTAATAATTTTGAAATATCTAAAAAAAACAACTTTAAATAAAATGTAATACAATATATATTTTTTTGTAGTTTTTTAGAAACAATATTTAAAAAAAAAAGATTAAATTATTATTATTAAAAAAAACATAAAAAAAATAAAAAGAGCTTCACAATATTTAAGAAAAAAAAAAACACAAAATCCAGCTAAATTGAAATTGAATGAAAAATTGTAATTATAAAAATAATTAATTGCTTTTATTTTTAACAATTTCAATATATAACAACTTTTCGGTTCATTTTTTTGAATTTTAATGTTAATGACTATGAATATAAGCTCCAACAAAACCAACCATCCTTGCTTTAAAAAAAGAAAAGAAAAAAAAACGGCTTTGACTGAGAATAAAACTCCCGACCACATAACTCTAAAACATAAAAATATCGCCGCCGCAACAATTATTTGACTTCAAACCTTCTTTTAATATTTTACAATTGCCAAGCTTTTCGAAAACGTTTCGTCTCGAGTTTTAAAATTATTTACAATTTTCAAATTCATTTAATCTGCAATTTTTAAAGAGGAATGCAGACAACCCGAAGACGAGCCAGACAAGCGACGACAATTCTAATAAGAATTTATAGCGTTCATATTCGATGTTTTCCTTTTTATGAGTTGTGAATTTTAAGAATGGAGTGAAATTACGGTTTCATCAAATCGCAGCGGGTGCGGTTTTTTTGTTGTTATATTATATATCTTGAAAAATTAAACAATTATAAAATTAACAAATTCGTTAATACTTTGAACAGTTTCAATTTCAAAAGAATTCATTCAAATTCAAAAATATTTATTTCATAGAACTGGGAAAAATTTAAAGCTAAAGAATTTATAATTTTAAAATTCCAGATTTTTGTATTTTATTCAATAAAAAATTGTGAATTTGTACAAAATACATAATAATTTCAACTCTTTTCAAGTCTGTAACATTTGTTATTCTTATCTTTTCACTGTTGAAGAACTACGAAAACCCTTAAAAAAATAGTGTTATTTTTAATATTTTATGAAGCTGATTTTTATTAAATTTAAGTTTAAAATCCATACAAAAAATAAAAGAAAAAATAAGTTATTTATAAGTGATTTATGTCAAGTTGTTCGAGTGATTACTTTTTGAAAGTTTGAGTAATATGAAACTTTTTCGTTCATTATTATAAAATTATATAAGTCAAAATTCTAAAATTCTTGCAATTTAGAAATACCGGATAATAATAAATTTCCTTATATTTAATAATTAAATACAAAAAAAAAAACACATTTTTATAAAAGCTTAAAAACCAAACCAAAATTTTATATAAACATTTTCTTTAATTTAATTTTATAAATAATTGTTTTCAAATTCTTAAAAAGAAGGATGGGAAATACAAGTAAAAAATATGCTGAATTTTCGGACATAGCTTTATAATGTAATAGTGTCAGAAGTAGCTTAGCGCAAGCTTACTAGTCTTAATAGACCATTAACCATCATTTACTATGAAAAATACATAGTATCAGTATGTAAGCATAACCACCACGCTGTGCTTCATAAGTACTATACACAAACGTTAGTAGGAGCTACACAGCGTGAAAGTTAATAAGAAAAGAAATATACATACAAAAAGAGACTTTAGGAAGCCTTTAAACTATCTTTAAAACATTCTAGAGAAAAATAATTAGAAGAATTTGCTAGTCTACACATGCGAAAAATACTTTCATGCATACCATAATTGGTAATACGACTTAAAATATTCTGAAAATAATCAGTGTTGTCAGACTTTGTAATTTTTAAAGTGATGACAGATTCTAAACACCTAATAAGAGGGGATGGAATCCTCAAATAAGCCCTCGAGGCTGAGACCAAGAAAAAGATAGACCCTAGCTTCATAAAAAGATCAGAATTATCAGAATATTTCCAGACTCTCAGTATTTAGAGCTTTGAGAACATTGTAAGGATTATACTCTTCAAGGTAAAAGGATACCAGCAAGAAGGAGTGAAGCATGAGGAGCAAGTAAGTAGACTCAATGGATCCTTATAAATCTCCGAGCTCGAATGGTATTTTTCAGGACCAAATACAAGGAAGGGCGGATAGACCCATGCCTTGGTCTTCACTTTCTCATTAGAGAATCAATCACTAATGCATGGAGTGTGGTAAGAATAGTCTTCTTTCCGAAAGCGGAAATATCGAGTCACAGTGTCACAAAAGACTACAGACCGATCAGTCTTTCCTTTTGAAAACTATGGAGAGGATGATCGAAAAATCAATTACAAATAAACTAGATCCGAGAAGTCGCCATCACTCATATATTTTTGGAAAAGATTTTTATATTTGTTTTATAATATTTTTACAAAATAATAAATATATTTTTTGGATTTCACTTTTCCCTAAATTTACTTTTCTTTACACTTTAGCTAAAGAGTTTTAACTAAATAATATTTCACTTAAATTAAAACATTAAGTTTTCACTATTTCTGAAGAGATTTTCTCCAAATTTATATTTAAATTTATGTTGTCTTATTTTTTTTTGAACGAAATTTTTCATTTATATTTCATTATTATTCTAAAAGAAAATTAATTTAATTTTTATTTCCTTTTTAATTCAATCAGTATTTTTAAATTAAGTTAAAACTGCAATTCACAAAGCTTAAATTACATTTTACATATGATTCTTAATTCAACATATTTTTCAATACTAAGATTTGTTAATCAATCGTAGGCTAAAAAATTTAAGACCAAAAGAGTAGAGGAAAAAATGAATTTTAATTACGTTAATTTTCTCCATCTTTTATATTTTTGAATATTTTGGTATAATATTTTTGTAAACTTTTTAATATATCAATAACAAAAATTTATGAAATTTTAAAAGAAAAATATTCAACAAATTTTAAATTCAAAGTTCAAAATATAATACATTCAAATATTTGTATCCAAAATCGTGAGAATGTTTTAGATTTCGTTAGAATTAAAAAAAAAAAAATAATTTAACTTATGTATGTTTTGATTAAATTAAACGAAAACGTAACTAAAACCTCAAATATATTTTGTATTTTTCAAGTTTGAAAATACGTCTTTAATATATTTTTGGTTTAAAAATACGTATTTAGTATTTATTTGATCTTAAAAAGTATTTTGTATTTTTCTCGATTAAACATTTGTTTTACATATTTCATTTTCGTTTTATGATGGAAATCTATGTTTTATAAAAAATATATGTATAATTATAATTTAATTTGTTAATAATATTATTGTTGTTGCCAACTTTAAAAAAAAATGAAAAAATCTTTTTCTTAACAAACAATTTTTTAACTTTTGAAATTTTGTTCCAAATTTAGCGATTTTATTCAATTTAAAATATTTCTTTAATTTCAGATTTTTTAATTGATAATTTATTATTAAAAAACTTATGAGTGTTAATTATTATGACTGATTTGTGCAATTAAAATTACGGACTTTAGACACCCAGAAAAAAGTGTGATTAGTTTTTTCATTGAAAACACACAAAATCAAATATTTCAAAATTCCAACAAAATTTATGATTTTTATTTAGTCTTATTGTGCAAGTTTATATATTGTAGAATTTTCCATTCAAGGACACATATATGGGATGTAAGGAAAAAAACATACCCTTAATCACAATTCGTATTTTTAAGTTTACAGACGGAAACAAAGAAAGCTTGAAGTTGTTTCTTCATCAAATCTCTTTAAAATAACATAAATTTGATTAGATAATATTCATTGTTCGTACAATGAATGGAATTTTTGGAAAACAAATCTGACACATCATTTCAAGAAATCTCATCATAAACTTACAAAATCTCTTAATTTCTAACAACATCTTTCACTAAATAATTTTTTCTTGAAACTTTTGCTAAATATATCAAAATATATTTGTTATTTAAAAATTTAAATAAATATAATAAAGTAATGAAATCAAGTACTTAAACTTAATTATAATTCCAAGAAAATTCAATATTTAAAAAAAAAAAAAATAGTTTGCCATCGGTTCTAAGCGACGACAGGGAAATTTAAGGGTTTTAAAACCTAAGCAAATTGAAACAAATGTCATGAAAATTATGAATTTTAAAATACACAAAATTCAAGATTGTTTGAAATTATTTCAGAAAAATGTTTCTTTCACAACAAGTTTTTTTCGAGAAAAAAGAATGAGTTTTTGTAGAAATTCAGAATTTTATTGATGGAACTCACAAAATTAATTTATTGAGATAAAAATATTTGTTTTAAAAATATTAAATATAAAAAAAAAGCTAAGAAAATATATAATATATATAACATGTAATCTCCATTTAACATAAAATCAAAACATACAGAAGTTGCATTAAATTTAGTTTTTTTTTAAATATTAACGGAATCTTAAACATTCTCGCAATTCTGAACAAAAATATTGTATAATGTATTGAATTCTACTGTGAACTTTGTATTCAAAATTTTGTAAGTTATTATAAAACTTTTTCTGTACAATTTCAAACCTTTTTAAAAACTTTTATTGAA
>JXPG01000781.1:4213-17098 GCA_001015175.1 Megaselia abdita | reverse complement strand
ATTTCAAGCGACGTTCTTTATTTTTTAATGTATTGGCGCTGACATTGAAATACGATTTTTGGAGTACTTTTTCAACGCAATATTTTTCACTTTGATTATCTTTTTCTTTGAATTCTAGGTCTACTGCGCCGCTTCATTGTTTTTTAAATACCCTTATGTATTCGGTTTGTCCGTCCGTCTGCCGTAAAACTTTTGCGACGAAGATTTGAATGGTTAAACATTGTCCAATTTTGACAATGTGATACCTCATTTGAAAGGTCTATCTGAATACTACAAACTGCTATTACCAGAATTTGGATTTTTTGACACCAGATGACGCTACGGCTCAATTTCTAAAAGCTTTCATTTTAGGTTTTTGTTTTTATTTTGGTTAAAAAATCTTATCCGATTATCTAGTTTGATATCGCGTTTTGATTGAACTGATTATTACTTTAAAAACCCATGATTACTTTTTGGAATTTCTAAATACAGTGGCGTAAGAGACCTATAAAATTGACATTTTAGTGCATAACTTCGCTGTCTTGAATCGTGTCGTGTGATAAATTATTTTGAAGGTACTAAAAAGTTTCGAAAACTGTCATCAACATTTTGGAAGTACATGTGCGAGGGCTTTGTACTAGTTTTGTTGTGTAAACCTTTTGCATATAACCTAATCAAACTATATAGAGTTCATATAAGTGTTCATATAACCCTTTTGCATAGCAGATTTCAAGGATTAAGCATTGTTCGATTTTGAAATATGATATCTCATCTTAAAGGTCTATCTGACTACTACAAACTGCTATTAAGAGAATTTTTATTTGACGACACCAGGTGGCGCTGGAGCCCAATTCCTAGAAGCTTTCATTTTGAATGTTTGTTAAATTTTAGTTAAGAAAATCTTATCTGATTTTCAAGTTTGATACCGCGTTTTAAAGGTACTAATGAGACCCTCAGACCCCCATCATTACTTTTTGGAATTTTTGAGAGCAGTGGCGTAGGGTGGTGGAAAACGGAAGAATGCAAAATAACAAATTTACATTTTAGTGCATAACTTCGTTATCTTGAATCGTGTCGTGTAATATATAATTTTTAAGGAACTAAAAAGGTTCGAAAACTTTGGAAATACATGTGCGTAGGTTTTGTACTAGCTTTGTTGTGTAAACCTTTTGCATATAACCTAATCAAACTATAGAGTTCATATAACCCGTTTGCATAGCAGATTTCAAGGATTAAACATTGTTCGATTTTGACATGTGATACCTTATTTTAAAGGTCTATCTGACTACTACAAACTGACATCATTAGAATTTTAAACAGCCGACACCAGATGCCGCTATCGCTTAAATTCTGGAAGCTTCCATTTTAAGTTTTTTGAAATTTTAGTTAAGCAAATCTTATCCGATTCTCAAGTTTGATATCGCGTTTTAAAGGGACTGATGAGAACTTCAAAAACCTATCATTACTTCTTTTAATTTCTAAAAGCAGCGGAAAATGACAATGTTAGAATTAATTTTTGAAAAAAGTGAATTAATCTACAACATCTCATTCATTATTAACACTAAAACCCAAACATTCCAACCATGAACCGGTCATCTACAGTCAAGAGAAAAAAGAAACCATAAAACAACTTCAAGAAAAAAAGTGATGATGCCATCGAAAAGAAGAGAAGAACAATTCAAATTACTGAAACAAACAACCAACCAACAAAATCCTAACTGTCAACCGATGAAGAAGAAGACAATTGAATTACCAACCTAATAACCTAATCAAACTAGAGTTCATATAAGTGTTATGTTTCATCAGAGAACAACGGCGACAACAAAATCGAATTGGAAAATAGCAATAACAAGAAAAAGAAGGTGACTAAGAAGAAGAAAAAAGAAAGAAAGAAACCAACAACCATAATCCAATAAATCCCTGACCATTAGCATAGCTCTACAAGAGTGCACCGAGTTCTCTCACTCCTCAGAGTTGAGTGAAGTGCCCTTATTTCGAAGCAAAAGAAGTGAAGAAGAAGAAGAAGAAAGAAAAAAAAAAACTGAAATGCAAGCAATAAAGCACAAGTCAAAGACTTTTCTGCTTTTCATTTTCCTTCGTTGTTGGCACAGAATGGTGAATGGCATAGCAAAAGCAGCTATAGCTACAAAAGCCACCGTGAAAGGGAAGAAAGAGTCACTCAACCACCGAGGTTAACGTTCTCTTTCTTTTTTATTTTCTTCTTATTTTATGTGGTTTCCTAGAAAATTTCCTTATCTTCTTATTCTACTCTTTCTCTTATCCTTCTGATTCTACTTTTCGTTTTTATTCTCCTCTTTTATTCATAATTTTCTTAGCAATTCAAAAACATAGCAAAATCCTCAAAAAACATAGAAAAGCCTCAAAAAACATAGAAAAGCCTCAAAAAACATAGCAAAATTCTCAAAAAACATAGAAAATTCTCAAAAAAAACATAGAAAATCCTCAAAAAACATAGAAAATCCTCAAAAAACATCGCAAAATCCTCAAAAAACATAGAAAAGCCTCAAAAAACATAGAAAATTCTCAAAAAACATAGAAAATCCTCAAAAAACATCGCAAAAGCCTCAAAAAACATAGAAAAACCTCAAAAAACATAGGAAAAGTTAAGAAAAAGTTAAAAACAGAAGAACAAGTAGAATCAGTAGAATCAACCACCTTACCTTGATGTCTTTATCTATCGAGCACGCGGCGGGAGGCTAAGACGAAAACCCGACAACAAAAAATCAAGCTACAAAAACCACGATCACTTATCACTTTTCTTTCTCACTCTCGAAGAGTCGAGTCACTCACTTTCGCTTTCTTCACGGTATGGATGGATTGTGGACGATTGCCAAAAGAAGACTGAGACATGGGTTGTACTGTTGTTGGTTCGATGTCTGAAGAGAACAACAACAACAGAAACAGAAGAAGAAAAAAAAAACACAAGAAGAACACACATAAGTGAGAGAACACAACAGCCATCACATTATTGTATATTGAATGTATGGTTTTGGCTGGTTTTGTTGATGGTTTTGGTTCGTTGTGTCGCGGACCTTCTTTCTCTACGATAATCATGTTTTTTTTTTGTGCTTTTAACTTTTACACAGAATGTACGTAATTCTTATGTGCATAGTGGGAAGGGAAGTTTGGGATTTTTTTAATACATGTTATATTTTGGTGTTAATATCAATAATGAAGCGGGGCAGTAGAACTATACGGTCTGTAGGGTTTTTTTTGTATACAATTAATTCTCAAATGACCCCAATAATATATCACACGACCCTACATGATTCCAGATAACGAAGTTATGCACTAAAAGGTCAATTTTGTATAGGCCATTTTACAGTTCGTTCCTCTACGCCACTGCATTTAGAAATTCTAAGAAGTAATGATGAAAATTTGAAGACTTCGTCAGTACAATCAAAACACAGTATAAAACTTGAGAATCGGATAAGATTTGCTTAACTAAAATTTAAAAATACTTGAAATGGAAGCTTACAGAATTTAAGCGCTAGCGCCATCTGGCGTCGACCAATCAAATGTCTGTTAATGGAAGTTTGTAGTAATCAGATAGACCTCTAAAATGAGCTATCAAATGGGCATATAGGGTAATGTTTACCATTTCAAATCTACGTTACAAAGTTTTTAAAGAAAGAACCCTAAAAAAAAGTTCTAAAATTTAGATTTTTATTATTAATTTTTGTGAATATTCCTCAATATTTCGATAGGAATAAATAATCAATTAAAATAAAATTATTATATTTAATTTTTCAATTTATTTTACATTTTTTAAATATTAAAACTAAATAAACAAGAAGCACATTTAGAAAAATCATACCTTTTAAACTATAAATTTTTGCATTATTTTATGTGTAAATAAAACCTAAAAGTGGATTTGTATTGAAAAAGCAAGAAAAGTCAATAAAAATCTTTCAAATGTTCAAAATTATTCTTAAAAACTAAATGGAATCACCATAGCAGTTTTTCAAATCGAGGAACGTCTGGGTTTAATGTTATAATTAAAAATCTTATTACAAAAATCAAGAAATCAGGGTTGGAAAATCAGACCCATAATTAATTATAAAGAAAGATCAAAAAATAATGTAATGAGATTGTTTTCTAAAGCGTTTTTCAAATAATTATTCAGATTGTTTAAGAAACCCCCATGCTAAGATTACGTATGTAATTAGAAATGTTTGTAATTAAGTGATTAATTGATTTAGCCCTTTGGACTAAATTTATTAGTAGATTTCAACTATTGTGAATGGCAAAAACTACTAATATTATAGAAGTTATTGTCCTTATAAATAAATCTTCAAAACTATCATTTCATTTGTAGTTTTTCTACTTAATTCATAGGTTGAATTGAACAGGCATTATCTTGTCGTTTTCTACCATTAAATTGTTAAAGCTTTAAAATGATAAGCGTCAACCTACATACCTACAAAGCTTTCTGCAAATACCCTGAGGATTAACTCAGAAAAGAGCTTCGGTTTTTCAACTCTGATTCTTCAACAGGAATGTCGAAATAACAGGGATTTCGAAAGAACTGGATTGAAACTAAGCTAAGTAGACTTAATATTGTTTCAACCAACACCCCTTCTCAATACAAAAAAGTTGTAAGATGACTTGTTTATTGTTAACCAGTTCTTTAACTTGATGAATTTTCTTTTCTATATGATTTGTTCTTGAACTTAGCTTGAAGCTTGAGTGTGTCAGAATTTCCCCTCTTGAAACCTAGGGCTTTTTATGTTGTCATTACGGCATTTTGTTGACTTCTTCAATTCATATAACCTTCCGAAACTTCATGAATATCTCGTTCCGAAGGTGGCTGTTTAAAAGAAGGCATTCTTCACATCAACATGTACTATTTTTTGTGCAGAAGCCATGGCGAAAACTTCGTCAGAGTCCTCACCAAACTTCAATGTAAAGCCCTTTGACAATAAGTGGGTCTTATATCTTTGAATGTTACCCCTGTAATCAAGCTTGAGTTTGTAAACCTATTTACATCCAATAGGTCTGCTAGTAATTTGACCACATCTCAAATCCCAGTGTTCAGAATCGCTTCATGCATATTCTTCAACCCTTTCATAATATTAAACTTCTAATTCTATCTTTTTGCTACTCCTCAAAAGCTTACCTATTTTATTTGTTCAACAAAAACTTAACATTTTAAAGTTACTTCTATAACTTCAAAATGTTAACAACTTTAAAATATTAAGTTTTTGTTGAAATTAAGAAAACAAAAATTTCAAAAAGTTTCAAAGGTTTCATATTAAAAATATTAGAAAAAGATTTCGATGCATAAATTTGAAAATAATTGATCAGAAAACTTCAAAAGTGCAACACAAAATTTTAGAAAAGCATTTAGAAAGATAGTTAGCAAAATATGTACTTTTTCATGTATATTTTTAGCACTTTTAGTAAGTTGCAATATCACAAAGTAAAAAAAAGCAAACAAAGTTACGAAAAGTGAACAATTTTCGCATTTAAATATGGAAAGATACTACAAAAAAATCATACTTAATTGTTATATGTTTAGCTTTTTTAAGTGTTCTTATTTTTAGGGAATTTTCTTACTTTATCGCATCTTATGAATGAGTAAGTAAAAGTNCACAAAGTAAAAAAAAGCAAACAAAGTTACGAAAAGTGAACAATTTTCGCATTTAAATATGGAAAGATACTACAAAAAAATCATACTTAATTGTTATATGTTTAGCTTTTTTAAGTGTTCTTATTTTTAGGGAATTTTCTTACTTTATCGCATCTTATGAATGAGAAAGTAAAAGTTAGTAAAGATATTTTATTCAATTCAGTTTCACAAATGTATCCTTAAATATTATACAACAATAGTTCTTAGAATATAAATGAAATTTGTGGTGGTTTAGTTTTTGATGTTTGTTTTCAAAACATTCTTTTTCATGGTGTTTTTGTTTGTTTTCTACGAAATATATATGATAAAAATTAAAAGCAATTAGAGAGCAACCGGCCACTAATCACCATATCCTTTCCCCAGTATAATCAAATAATTCTTAAGGTCTTCGATGACATTGCAATGAGCTTTATAGTATTATTATTATTCCCAACAGTTTTTAATTTTCGAATTAATAAATTTTAGATACATATATTTAGTTGTATTCATTAATAAGAAATTTTCTATAATTAATAGCAACTTTTATATATAACTCATTAACTCCATTCGATACATCGATTATTTATCATTATCTGGCATTATAAATTCTCCAAAATATTTAACTCTAAACTCACTAAAGATAGGACATTTGCAAATAAAGTATTTGATAGTTTCATCTTCTCTTAAGTAGCATAAAGAACATTGAGTATTACTATCGCTATTACCAAAATCCGAACAGTTAAAATAAAATCGCTCCTAGCTTTGAATATCCACTAGATGTTATACGGACTATCTAGGTAATTTATATACATTTCACCTTTATTGTAATCCAAATGTTTGTATATCCTACACAACACTATGTCTTTGCTTGCGCATCTCAGAAGTTAGTAGTAGTTCTTGATTTTACCTATTCCAGTTTTCAAAGCTTAAGTAACCTAAGTCCCAATGTATATTATAAGCATTCGCTAAGCTATTCCATTTCTTAGCCCAAAATACCTTCTTTTTAACTACAAATTTTGAAAATATCAATCGTTGTTCACTGTATTCAAAGACACCTTTCATTATATAGTTTTGATGCAAATTCAAAGAGTAGATCAACGAGTATCTATTTTCGATTCTAAACTCCAAGTCGATAGAAAAGGGGCGACTTAAATATTATTTTCAAAAAGAATATGGGCAGTTTATCTATTTCCTCTAACCCTGAGTATCCGTAGACTGCAGCTCCAAAACCAAAAACCGCTTGAAAGATTTTCCATTTTGATGCTAGTGCAATGTTTCTTTTATCAAAAAACTGACTCCAAACACTGTTAATGCTGTTTGTTTGCAGAATTATTCCTTTTTTCCAT
Source organism: Megaselia abdita (assembly GCA_001015175.1). Lineage (NCBI taxonomy): Eukaryota > Metazoa > Arthropoda > Insecta > Diptera > Phoridae > Megaselia > Megaselia abdita. Next base: position 10,141 of record JXPG01000781.1, on the reverse strand, counting down.
ATGTTTTCCAAAGCTTAGCTTCGGTGTTATGATAAAGCCCGGGTATATCAATATTCTGATGTTTTACGAATAATGGCTATAATTAGGATGATAAGGAGCTTCACTTGAATTAATGAAGTACTTGGAGCAGCTGGATCAAGATCAGGAATGAAATGGCTGAGATTGGTATTGAATGGCAGTTTATTCCGGCTTTGGCACGTACACCGAATGGACGGGATTGCTCCTGCCAAAAATTGTCTATTCTCCTTTCCTGATGGTGAAGAAGAAAAAGAGGAAAACCTCGCCTGCGCTGGCTTGACGCGGTGGAAAACGATTTGATGACGCTGCAGTATAAAACAACATATAGAAGAAATACAGCGGATAGACAAGAAAGGAGTAGCCTTTTGAAGCAAGCGAAAACCAACCATAGGTTGTAAGCTATGAAAGGTAAAGGTAAAAGATTCTGAAAATTAAGCTAAAATTGCAATATCACCAAAAATTTACAAACAGTGAAAAATGCTATATTTCTTCCAGATGAAACTGGAAGTGATAGCAGTGATATAAGGGAATTTGTTTCTTCCTATGTTGTTATCAGCTGCTTTCCTACATCAGTGCTACGCGACTCACACGAACAAATTTCTTACGAAAAATTCTTACTTTTGTACTAAGGATCGAACTCGGAATGGTGAAAGTGGAGAGCGAAAATGCTAGTGCAGTTACATCAATCATTTGGATCATCAATAATTTTGGAAATTAATATTTTTGAACATAAGATTTGTAGATTTTATCCCGCAGAAACTTTATCAACAAATTAATCATTTCTATTTGGGATTTCTATATTATTTATATTCTTTGGTTTAAAATTTGTTTGACTTGTAGATTTTCGGTGATTTAATATTTTTTTTATAAACATTATCTCTTGAGACGTGATGTATATTTTTAATATACTTTTGAAAGATATATTTTTAAGAGAGAATTTACTTACTTAATCATCTCATAAATAGTCAAATTTCTTTTCAAATGTTATTTTTACACTGCTATTCCTTATAGGAATTAATAATATTTTGTTTAAATATTTTTAGTTTGATTTTATTATGTTTTTAAAAATTAAAATTAACTTTAAATTAAGAAAAACAACGAAAAAACAAACAAACATTCAGATTTTTCTTTTTTGTTAATGTTTATGTTTGTTTGTAGTGTGATTTACTTTTTTTTAATAATGTTAATGTTTAATTTAATTTTGTGATATTTTAGTCATTGTTCGTTTTAATAAAAAGTATTTTTTGTTGTATTTTTAAATTTTTAAATGTTTATATATAATCTATATATTATTTGTTTGATTATTAAGATTTTTTTCTTTATTTTTTGTTTATTCTTTTTTATTTGGGAGTTCTATACTTTTTATATTCTTTGTTTTAAAATTTGTTCGTCTTGTAGTTGTTTTGGTGATTTAATATTTTTTTTATACATAAAAAGAACTCTTGGGATGTGATGTATTTTGATGGATGATTAACTTACTTAACCATCTTATAAATAATATAACTTCTTTTCTAATTTTAGTTTTACACTGTTATTCCTTATTTTCCGATATATTATAATATATTTTTTAAAATTTAATTTTGTTTTTTCCAATGTTTTTTTTTTATTTTTCTATGTTTGCTTGTCTTGTAATTTTGAATTGTTTTTTTTTTAATTGTATGTTATTTATTTGATTATTAAAACTTTTAAAATTTTGTTTAATTTCCTATTAGTGTTTTAGTATTTTTGTTTAATGTTTGTAGGTATTTGTTTGATTTTTCATTGTTCTTTTTAATAAAAAGTATTTGTTGTTGTATTTTTCTTTTTTTTAAAGTTTATGTTTGTTTGTCTTGTAGTTTTTTTACATTTATTTAATTTTGGTATATTTCCTTCTTATTTTTTTAGTATTTTTGATTATTTTGATTGTTTGTTATTTTGTTTTTAATTTTAATTACTGTCTTGTAATTTCACATTTGTTAAAATTCTATATTATTTGTTTGACTATTAAGATTTTTTTTTTCATTTTGTGTAAATTGTATTTTTGATTTTAAAATGTTTTGTTATTTTTATTTTTTTACTTTTTATTTTTTTTTTTAACGATTTTTAGTTTTGAACTTCTTTAAAAAAATCTTTATATAAGATTTATTATTTCAGGACATATGGAATAATCAACAAATTGTTTATTTTTATCAAATAAATAAAAAAAATTAAAACCTCTAAACCACCCCACTGTCCGAGTCCATCCCATTGTTCCCGATAATTAGCATAAAATTAGTTTTCGACCAAAAAAAAAAGCCAATAGTTTGTCAATCAGTCCGTTAGAAAAATAATATTTCCCAAGTTTTAAATTTCATTCGTTGCCAAAGTGATTTGATATGTTAAGCATAAGAACTTTATGGCCTGGGCTCTTTCTACATTGTCTATGTCTTCCCTCATCAACTTCTTCTCGGTCTCAAATTAACAAAATTGAAACCAAAAGTGTTTTTTTCTTCACTTTTCTGTTATCTTTTCGTTTTTGTTTCTTTCTTCACTATTTATGGTTTAAAAACCAACCATCACAACACAATTCTTTGTTGGCCTCTCTCTCTGGTTCTCCTCTCTATTTTTACTATGGCTCTCGCTCTTCCTAGTCTTTTACACCAGAAAATGAGACTGAAAACGGAGAAGAGAGCCAAGTTCTCGTGTGTAGATGAGATTATAACGGTTCTATTTGTACTATAAAATATGCGTGAGACCACGCACTTACAAATATTGTTTCACTCTCGGTTTCTTCATCGTCTCTTTTGTTCTCTTTTCGGTTGAAAGGGAGAGTGAATGGAATGGAATGGTCTGCTTTTGCTTGGCTGGTGATAATGGAGTGGTCAAAAACTGTCAGTTTGTTCTTAGATGATCGGAAGTGGTTATGTTTATTGTTTTGATTGTTCTTCTTTCTCACTCTCTGTTGTTTTGGGTTTTTTTTTTAGTTCGATGTATTCCTGACCTCTTTGAACTTTGACCATCTATCTTTTAGGCATTTGAATAATTTTTCTTTTTGTATTGAATATAGAATATGGATTGCGTAAGAGGGAGATTCGGTCTTCTGATAAGATTGTATTTTAGAGGGTAATAGGTTATTCGGGGATTATGTGTCCTCATTTTTTCGAGATTTCTATTTTTAGTTTTTTAGTATTGAAACATTGACTAATAACTGTTAAATTTTAAGACAAATATAAAAAACTTTCCATAAATCACATAAACCATAAAAAAAGTAGTAAAATGGAGACCTATAACTTACAATTTACTATGCAAATTCATTTCCTGAACGCGTCATAACTGCGATTTCAAGCGAAATTACATCTTCACCAATGAACAATGGAATGTACTCTTGGGAATTCCCTATTTTTTTAGTTTTCTTATTTTATATACTCTGAGGGTTTTATTTTACTAATTAAAAGGAAGATTTTGTCTTCTATTTTAGGGAAGTTTAGAATTCGAAATAGAACAATTAAACGAACAAATATTTCAGTTTTCTAAGCTCCTCTTATTTTAAAATATTGTTCTTCTCAAAATATAAATTTGTACATTTTTTTTAAAATTACAAAAGTTTAATTTTTTTTTTTTAATTTAATGAAATTTCTAAATTTAAGCAAAAACTAAAATATTTTAAATTCAAACAAAAATTGTTTTTTAAAATTTGTACAAATTTCTTTGCTTCTAGAGTATTGTAGTTTTTAGAATTCAAATACAAAACTAGAAAAAATATATTTTTTTAATATTTCAAACAGACAATTACGAAATAAATCCTCTCGAATATTTCAATGTTAAAATACATAAAACTTAGACTTCTTTTTTTGTTAATTCCAAAAATGCTAAAATTTTGTTTGTGTTTCATTTAAGACTTTATATACATTTAAAAAAAATTCTAAATTCAAACAAAAACTAAAATATTTTAAATAAAAAAAAAGTGTATTTTAAATTTTTTATGAATTTCTTTCCATATTTTTGAAAAAATTGTAATTGTAAAATTTGTGGGTCAAAAAAAATAAGTTTTGTGAAATTACTTTTTTAACTATACTTTTCTTCAACCAAATGTTTTATTTTAAAAATTTCCATAAAAAAACACAACATTTTAAAATTTTCATATCTCAGTTTTCATAACATTTTAGTAAATTAAAACATTTCCATACTAAAAAAAAGATGTCTTAAAATTTTCATATTTTTGTAAAAAACTGTCAAATTTTTGAGTAAAAAAAAAAAATTCGTGAAATTACTTATTTAATATTTTTGAAAAAATTGTAACTGTCAAATTTTTGAGTAAATAAAAAGTTTCGTGAAATTACTTTCTTAATTAAACTTTTCTTCTACACAATGTTTTATTTCAGTAAATTAAAACATTTCCATTAAAAACACAAAATTTTCATATTTTTGAGATTTTTATTTAAGGTACCACTGTCAAAAAAAAAAGAGAAATTACTTTTTAAATTAACTTTTCTTCTACAAAATGTTTTATTTTAGTAAATTAAGAAATTTCCATAAAAAAACACAAAATTTTAAGATTTTCATATTTTTGAAAAAATTGTTACTGTAAAACACAAAATTTTCATATTTTTGAAAAAAAATTTACTGTCAGATTTTTGAGTCAAAAAAAAAAAGTTTCGTGAAATTACTTTTTTAATTAAACTTTTCTTCTACAAAATATTTTATTTTAGTAAATTCAGAAATTTCCATAAAAAAAACACAAAATTTTAAGATTTTCATATTATTGAAAAAAATTGTAATTGTAAAATTTGTGGCTCAAAAAAATAAGTTTCGTGAAATTACTTTTTTAATTAACTTTTCTTCTACAAAATGTTTTATTTTAGTAAATTAAAACATTTCCATAAAAAACATCAAATTTTACAATTTTCATATTCTTGAAAAAAAAAAAAAAAAAATCAAATTTTTTAGTCAAAAAAATAAGTTTCCTGAAATTACTTTTTTAATTAGACTTTTCTTCTACAAAATGTTTTATTTTAATAAATTAAAACATTTCCATAAAAAAACACCAAATTTTAAAATTGTCATATTTTTGAGATTTTTATTTAAGGGGTACCACTGTCAAAAAAATAAGTGAAATTACTTTTTTAATTAACTTTTCTTCTATAAAATGTTTTATTTTAGTAAATTAAGAAATTTCCATAAAAAACACAAAATTTTAAGATTTTCATATTTTTGAAAAAATAGTAACTGTCAAGTTTTTGAGTAAAAAAAAAAAGTTTCGTGAAATTACTTTTTTAATTAAACTTTTCTTCTACAAAATATTTTATTTTAGTAAATTCAGAAATTTCCATAAAAAAAACACAAAATTTTAAGATTTTCATATTATTGAAAAAAATTGTAATTGTAAAATTTGTGGCTCAAAAAAATAAGTTTCGTGAAATTACTTTTTTAATTAACTTTTCTTCTACAAAATGTTTTATTTTAGTAAATTAAAACATTTCCATAAAAAACATCAAATTTTACAATTTTCATATTCTTGAAAAAAAAAAAAAAAAAATCAAATTTTTTAGTCAAAAAAATAAGTTTCCTGAAATTACTTTTTTAATTAAACTTTTCTTCTACAAAATGTTTTATTTTAGTAAATTAAGAAATTTTCATAAAAAAACACAAATTTTTAAGATTTTTCTGTCAAAAACTGTCAATTTTTTGGGTTAAAAAAATAATTTTTTAATAAGACTTTTCTTCAACAAAAATTGAGACGTTTCCATCAAAAAATCTATATTTAAAAATTTGCATATTTTTAAAAAAAACGTGAGGGATTAAATTTTTTTGTCAAAAAAATAATTTTCGTGAAATTACTTTTTTAGGGCTTTTCTGAAAAAATACCCTTATGTACTTTGTCCGTATGTCCGTCTGTCTGTCTGCCGTAAACCTTTTGCAAAGTAAATTTGAAGGGTTAAATATTATCCGATA
>JXPG01000779.1:0-13654 GCA_001015175.1 Megaselia abdita | reverse complement strand
AATTACAACCTTTTATATCATATCATCACTACTGTTTCGCGTCATTTTCTTACCAGTTCAATTATATAAGTCCAACTGAATGAATGAATACTATTACTGTGGTGAAATTGAGAGATGAGCCAGGGCATCTACCACAAATTGTATCCATTATAATGCGAGAATCAAAAAATTAAAATCCAATAAAAATTCTGCTGATTAATCACTATAATAACACGAGAATGGTACGTGGAGTCCAAGAGAAAAGGGATCACCTGGAAAATCCCTGGATGAACCATAAATCTCGTAACCAAATGAAAACAACAGCATACTTTCACATTCATATTAGCTCCATCAACATTCGAAGAGGACAGCCAGTATACTCTTTAACTAAAATTTGCAGTGAGAGAAATTGTTGGCATTTTGGTGGAGAAATTGATATTGAAGATTATGAATATGATTTTAAATCTNAAATGAAAACAACAGCATACTTTCACATTCATATTAGCTCCATCAACATTCGAAGAGGACAGCCAGTATACTCTTTAACTAAAATTTGCAGTGAGAGAAATTGTTGGCATTTTGGTGGAGAAATTGATATTGAAGATTATGAATATGATTTTAAATCTCAACGGTTTCAAGTTCAATTCCAGCTTTCAGCATTTCTTTTTAAAAATGTTTTCTTGAGTATAGCAAAACAGACACTCGCCTTCTTTGANTCATATTAGCTCCATCAACATTCGAAGAGGACAGCCAGTATACTCTTTAACTAAAATTTGCAGTGAGAGAAATTGTTGGCATTTTGGTGGAGAAATTGATATTGAAGATTATGAATATGATTTTAAATCTCAACGGTTTCAAGTTCAATTCCAGCTTTCAGGATGGTTCACTTATCTATGATAAATGGTCATAGACGCCATATTTGAAAGCTTCTCAAAAATTGAATGTCAGAGGCAGGTTTCGAACCTAGCAGTCTAGCATGGGGGAGATATTCAGTATTTTTTTTTAAAATGAAAATGACTGAACTCCTTGATTTAATTCCTATCTGGAAAATTTCTTAATTGTTTTTCAAGATAATTCTTGTGATATTTCAAGTTTATTCCATCGACTATGCTATAGGAATGGAGATCAGAGTTCAATTACTACTAAACTTTTTATTATTATTTTACGGATACAGTAGATTTCATTACATTACATTCACTCAAAAATATTTTAACTCAATTCAAAACAGTGTTCACCAAATTCTCGTTTGTTTAAATATCAAAAATAATTCGAAAGCTTGTATTTGTAGTGATTTTTTTTTAAAGAAATGCTGCAAAACTGAAATCCAAGCTTAATATGGAGAATTTTATAAAATGTTATTGAAAAAAGTCTCAGCTCATAATTGCCGTCTCAGATTGTCCGTCCGATTTGTTTTTGAAAGACGAAATAATTCAAATTCAAACAAAACGTTACATCCGCACTCGAACTCTTCTGGAGCACAACCCATGAGAGACCCAAAAACTACCCAAGTAACCTTGTGACAAGTCATGACCAAGCTTTAGACGTCTTATTGCAGACCTGTTACATAATTTCTACCTCATTTGACCGTGAAAATCTGACAAAGCTTTTGCATGCAGTCAGAAAATTACTTTAATTTGACTTAAGTTTATCAAGTTTTGATATAAAAATTAAGAAATAAGACTGTCATTATGACCCTTGTCACGATTTGATTGCTCGTGTTCCTTACAAATTTATATAAGAAAGATTAATTGGAAAAGGTATATACTTTTGTTTTATATATTGCTGAGTTATCCATAAACAGAGAAGCTTGAACCAATCAGGAGAGTTTAAAAGCTATCATTATCTTCTTTCAATTTCACCAAACTCTATCCTTCTTCACCTTTTATAGCGTTGAAAAAATCTGAAAACTCTTAGCAACGAAGCCTAGTCAAAAAAGAAGAAGTAAATATGTAGAACGAATTGGGAACGTTAGCCGATCTCGCGGCGCGACTTATAAAGCTGATGAATATCACACATGTCAGCCGTCTTAATTTTAGGCCGGCTGATGGCTGACCAGATCCTATGTCCCTCTGGCTGCTGGACGGCTTATGTTTTATATTATATTATCAATAAAAACGCAAAATACTCGGCGGACAGCTTAAATTTAAAAACAAAATCACAATGTCAAATGGACAAATGTTTCGTATCCTCATCATTATAATAAAATTAAAAATTTTCAAATTCTAAACTCAAAATGATAAAGGAAAATTTAATTTAAATAAGAGAGCACACTATTAAAATGATGCGATACCCAATATTGAAGTTCTTACAAAGAATCTCTAACATAATTTAAATTTGTCTATACCAGGTCGCGCTAGAAGTTTAGATCTAGAACCTTTCCTTTTATTTTTTAATTGAGTTCAGAAATTTGTCTCCGATTATCAAGTTTGATATCGTTTGTTTAAGCTATTGAGAAGGGTTTCAAGATTTGTTTAAGAGCTAAGAAGCTTAAATCTTACTTAACTTAATAAAAAAAATCATAATGCAGAGCGTAGACACCAAAAACATCACACAAACTAAAAAAGGAAATCCCAATCTCAACAAAAAAAAGAAAAGGAAAACGCTCTCAGTGTCCAAAGACATTCACACTCACAGTCACATACTGATATGTGGAGTAATAATAAAAGGAATATGAATTTAAATCTACCTTTATTCAGCTTCCATCAGCTAAAAACCTCAAGCACTGGCAACCAGCCATTTTTTGTGGTCGAGCAAAAGTCCTCTGTTCAATTCGGTTCGGTTGTCTTGCTCCTCTACCCTTCCTCAACCACTCATTGTGATGCGGTAAGAGAGTAAAAATGTAAATGAGATTATATCCATTCCAGCACAGATGATGTTCCTGATACTGATGTGGTGTCTTTTTCTACAACAGGTGATATATATAATAATACTTTTTTTTTTCTTTTCGGGGATTCATTTTATTTTTGAATTTTTTTTTTTTACAAAAACAGATAAACTCTGGAAGCTGTAGAATGTAAATTCTGCTGATGGTTTATTTATGTTCTTTCGTTTCACATTTTTGCTGAGGCTTTCAAGAATTATCACGTGTGTTTTTCTTTATAATTTTTCCTTTGTGTTGTCGTGTTTTTGATTTTCTGTTTTTGGAGATCCTGCCAGGGGTATTAAGCAGCAAAAAATCGACGTCTCTTTGATTCTCTCTTTTTGGCGATCCTGCCAGGGGTATTAAATAGCAAAAAATCGACGTCTTTTTGATTCTCTCCTTTTACCGATCCTGCCAGGGCCCTTTATTTCTATAAATTAAATAACAAAAATTCGAACAATGTAACAAAGTACAAACTATACAGCAATAATTTTCCAGAAGGTATCGTTGTTTTTGATTTTCTGTTCTTGGCGATCCTGCCAGGGGCATTAAATAACCAAAATTCGATTGTTTCTTTTTAGCGATCCTGCCAAGGGCATTAATTTCTATAAACTCATTAAATTAAAAACGAAAATTCGAACAATGTAACAAAATACAAACTATACAGCAACAATTTTCCAGAAGATTTCGTTGTTTTTGATTTTCTCTTCTTGGCGATCCTGCCAGGGGCCTTTATTTCTATAAGCTCATTAAATTAAATAACAAAAATTCGAACAATGTAACTAAATACAAACTATAAAGCACCTTCCAAAAACTCACAAACAAACTAATAACAAATAAGAAGCAGAAAACTTTTTGAGAGCATAAAAAGTCCACTAAATTACCTTCAGAAAATTTTCTAAAAATCTATAAAATATTCAACGATAGAAAAATCATTTAAAATGCATTCACAGAAAAGTGCAAAGAAAAAAACGAACATTTTGTTGTAAGAAAGTTGCAAGAATATTTCTCGCCGTTCCGAAAAGGTGGAACAAGAGGAGAACAAAATTCATAAAGAATTCCTTTTTGAAAATTTTATAGGGAAAATTTTCGAGAGCAAAAAAGAAAACTACATTGTAGCGAAAAGTTTTCCGCTTCAGTAAACTTTTTTTATTTATGGAAAATGCCATTCTCTCTCCGTCCACGACTTCAACTACGTCTCCGCACTCGTTCTTATCTTTTAATGCTTTACTTTTTGGTGTTTACCTGCTGATTTTAACGTTGTGGCATAATTTTTACTAAGGTTGAAAGAAATGATGTCACTCCACAGGGGACTTTCCCTTTTCGAAGGCAGAATGAAATATGAAACTTTAAACTTGTTACGAGAAATTAATTTTTTAAATGTTTATTTATTAGATTTTTTTTCTTTCTGAAAACAACTTCGATTTTTTAGTTCAAGGTTTTTTGTTGTTTTTTTGACAATTGAAAATAATACATTTTGAACATGAATTTAAATACTTGATTATTTATTAATTTTTGTTCCGAAGAGAATGGTTTATAAATAAATTCTTAGAATAATGTCAAAAATTAAATCATCAGGTAAATGCAGTATTTATAATTCATGAAAAAGGTCAGTCAAGAGGCAGGGGTTCGATGCTCAATGTCTGATTTTTTCACTTTTTATGAAGATTTTCAGCTAAAAACTAACAAGCAAAATGAACAGAATTTGAATTTTCATCTCAATTTGTTGCCACTTTTTCTTATGGTTACGAATTTGTTAAAATCTTAAAATATATTCCAACTGCTTAATTTTGTTAAATAAATATATTTTTAGTTCAGAGCAAATTCTTTTTTTAAGTAAGTATTTTCGTAAGGAAAACCCCAATTATAGGTTCACTTTCTCGAAGATTTTTTTAAAAATGTAGTTTCTACAATTTAAATTTTTGCCTTCAGAAATAAATTTTTCTTTTTTCTAAATTTTAATTTAAGAAATGTTAAACTTTGAAGTTTTAGCTTTTGTATTTTGAACTTGGACTTTATTTCACTTTTTATAGTAATTTTTAAAAGTTTTATGTAATCTTACTAGTTAAAAAAATATTTTAAAAATGCATTCGATTGGATTTAAACTCACTTCATTTGTAGTAGTTCAGTTTTTTTATAATTTTAATTTTTTAACCGAGAATGCTTTTAAAAATTTTAAAAATAAATCCTTTAAATTAATATTTTTTAATTAAATAAAAATATGTTATTTATAGAAGCATTTTTAAGTAAAAATTAAAAGTAAGAAATATTAATTTAAAATAAATATATGCAATAGAAAGGTAAAGGTAGGTGATATTTTTTGAAATTTAGTTTTTACATAAATAGCAAACAAAATAAATCAAAAAGCTGCCAAAGCAAACAATATAAAGTGAAAGTAGAAAAATGCTAGAAGTTTTATTTCAAAATTTAAGATTCAAAATTTTGAAGAAATTATACATACAACTAAGAAAACCTACATCAAACTAAGAAAAAAATGATAGTAATAAAAGATACTCACTAAAACAAACACTAAAATACGCGCTTACTCAGGAACAACCTCATTCAAATATACACTCACCACTTAAAAACTCAAACACTCACTTAATCAGAAACAGACTCAATCAAAATCATCACTCACTTAAACACACATCCATTAAAACCAATTCGGACATAAGGAAAAAAAACTANCATTAAAACCAATTCGGACATAAGGAAAAAAACTAACCTCTATTCTCTTTATTTAACAATGACAAAGCAAAAGATCGAAAAGCTTCAAAAAAACAATTTTGATTTTTTTGTTTTTTGGTTTCGGTTGCCATTTTAACGTTATTTTTGTTATTTTATTTATTTCGATAACAAAATTAGGAGTCACATTATTTTACTAGACAAATTTAATAGATGTTACAAATTTTCCTATTTTGTATAATGAAATGTTTGTGGTATTACTATGAAATAGCAAATAAAATAAGTTTAATATATATATATAATATTTTACTACAAATCTACTACTTGAGTTGTCAAAAACTAGCCTACACTTTTAATAGTAAAATTTTAGTATTTTTTACTACTTACTAGAAAGTGGGACATTTTACTACTCGAAATAGTAACTCATATTGAATAAATAAACTTTAAGTAATAAATGTTACAATCTATAAGAACTAAAAAAAAAATAGTTTTTTACATTAAACAGTAAATTTTAAAAACTTTAAGTAATAAGTTCTTTCAATTTTAAGTAGTGAATTTTACTACAAAGCCTTACAATAACTAGAGTAGTAAATTTGACCGTATGTTGAAAAGCTTACTATTTTAGTATGCGTTTTAATTATTACATTAGTAAATTTTACTCCAAATAAGAATAACAACAAAATAAATTAATCAATTTTATTACAAAACTTGTAGTATATTTTAGTATGTTGTAAATGTTACTATATTTAATAAAAATCCCTGTTTTGCGAAATAAAATTCACCATGTAAGTAGTAAATTAGTTGTAAAATTTACTATTATTTTGTAGTAACATTTTCTATAAATAGATAAATTTACTATAAAAAAATTACAACAATTTTACTACTAAGTAGTTTAAGTTTTAGTAACAAATTCAGCTTAGTAAGATTTTCTATTAATAGCAAAAATTACTCATCTGATGATAGTAAAATTTACTACTAAGTAGTCAAAAACTGTAGTAAAAACTGCTAGTACTTCTGGATTAGCTTAAATTACTATTTTTAGTAAATATTACTGAGAGAAATTTTAGTTTTTCATTCAGTCATGATGATGGTTTTTTTGTCGTTTTACTACAAATATCGAACATTACTAACAGGGTGTTCCGGTTGAAGTGGAAAACATCAGACTCCAAAAGTTTGTATACGGTTACAGTTAGTTAATGTTGTAGTTATGATTCGCTACCAATTACTGTAATTGAATCGCGGCCTGATTTCTAGAAATACAGTAGCTCAAGGTGATATTAAGGAATGTTACCTTCCTATGACTTTTTACATCAGTTTTGAGCTAACGGGTGTAACCAAAAAGAAATAGTTTTAAAAAAAAAACTTGGGGATTGGACCAGCAATTATCAGCGTTATTTATCACTGTGCTTTGCTTACTAAATGCTGATTTTTAAGAGTTGGAAGAAACTAGTCGATTTCAATAAATGTTGTTGGTTTTTAAGTTAGTTTCCTCTGAGAACCGAGCTCAGTGCGAGAGTGCAAAAAACTTCTAAATAAAATTTACTATACTTAACAATATCACTTATTATAAAATATCACTTATTACTGCTTCTATAGCAAGATTCGAACTAGCTATTATTTAATTACTATACACTGCTATTTTATTTGTAACATTTTTATTTTATTTTATTAGTGCATTAGAAACAAAGATAAACATAATATTTTCTACATTCCTTAATATTCAAATATTAAAAAAAAATAAAAAATAATAATAAATGTGTCGGATTTGATTTGAACTTATGTCTTTTGGTAAAATTTACATTTGAAGTTGTGAAAAATACTAATTCTCAAACAGTAAACTCTACTAATCCTATTTTTTAATTTTGACCATACAATAATTTGAGCAGTTTTTTAGTTTCTATCAAATATGAAATTTCGCTAGTTAGTTTGTTTATTGTAATTACATGCTTTATTTGTTGTAAATTGTTATGACGAATATTGTAAATTTTAGAAGTTATAAAAGTATCTTGAATCTCTGAAAAATAAAAATCGTGTTCGACTGGATTTGAACTAACTTAAATTTCACTATTTAATTAGTTCTTTTATAATTTTAGCTTTAGGAAATGAATTTGTTGTACTTGTTAATGTTGACAAATTGCATAATAAAAAAAAGTCTCTGAAATAAGAAATGCTTTCGACTTTATTTAAACTCACTCGATTATCAACATTTAAAAAAATATATTTTATATAATACAATACTTTACTGTAAAGTTTACAACTTAAAAAAAGTCTCTGAAATCTCTGTATTAATTTATTTTATTATTATACAATTTTAATTTTTAAAAAATATTGTAAATTTTACAATTAAAAAAATTAAAATTCTCTAAAATCGGCTGGATTTGAACTCACTTCAATTTCGCTAGTTCTTGTTTTTTATAATTTCAAAATGAATTGTTTGTAAAATAAATATTGAAAATTTTACATGTTAAAAAATAGAAGTCTCTGAAATCTCCGAAAAGTACGAAATGCGTTCGAATGGATATAAACTCACTCGAGTTTCAATATTTAAAAAAATTATTTGTTGTAAAAAAAAGTCTCTGAAAAATAATAAATGCTTTCGACTGGATTCAAGTCACTTCAATTTCGTCATTTATGTTGAGTTTTTTAAAATGTCTTGCTTTCAAAAATTAATTGTTAGTAAAGTACTGACAAATATTGTAAATTTTCCAAACTAAAAAAAAAAGTCTCTGAAATATCTATAATTTAATTTCTCTATTTATATTGTGTTTTTTTATTATTGTATGGTTTACGAAATGTTGTAAAAAAAATATTGTAAATTTTACAAAAATTGTTTTTGGCTGGATTTGAACTCACTTCAAATTCATCATTTATGTTGAGTTTTTTAAAATTTCATGCTTTGATTGATTGATGATTTTGTTGCAAAACATTGATAAATTTAAATTTCAAACAAGTAAAAAAAAAAGTCCCGGAAATCTCTGAAAAATAAATGCGTTCGACTGGATTTGGACTCACTTAAATTTCGCTTATTTGTACTAAATTTTACTGATAGTTGAAATACCATCATTACATTTTTTTCTAGACATGAGTTCAAACCCAGACAATGTTTTTTTGTTTACTTCAAAAAGTAGTAATATTCAGAATTAAGTAGTAAATTCTACTAGCATACTCCATATTTTTATTCAATGTTATTTCACCTATGGCTGTGATGAAAATGTTGAAACTTTGTCAAAGTTTATGTTAAGTGTTCAAGTTCAAAGCCTACCACAAACGTTACTTTTCGAGTAGAGTCAAACAAATGTAAAATGCTAAAAATGTACAACTTCAAAATGTAAAAAACTAAAACTTAAAGTTGTAAAAATGTACTAATTAAACTTGTGAACAATTACTACTTAGTTGTAAAACTTTGAAAACACAATTATAATTTTGAAAAATGTTTGGTTTTGAAATTTAATAATAAATTAANTTGTAAAACTTTGAAAACACAATTATAATTTTAAAAAATGTTTGGTTTTGAAATTTTAAAAAAATCTTAATAAATCTACATTTGATCTAATTTGCATACATTTTTCAACTATAGAAACTACAATTTTCTATAAACTCAAAAAAGTCGAAGGACCACTCCTTTCATAAAAACTGCCCATTTCAAAAACCCCACCAACAATCAAAAGTATATAAAATATCCTCCTCTCACAAAAATGTAATTGGTAATTGCCTTAAACTCCAACTTTATATGAAATTTTATAATGTCAATCCAAGAGCTAAAATCGAAACAGAAAGAAAGGAAGAAATTCGAAAACATCACGTAATTCTTTGGAAAGTGGGGTTGTGAGGGTTGAGAGTGGAAGAGGGAATTATAGTCAGTTAGTTAGTTAGGAAGAACAAAAATACTTTGAACCGTAGTTTTCTGGTTAACTCGATTATAACTTTTACTGACTGGTTGTTATTTTTATGGATTATTAATTTAACTTGAGCCACAAAGTATATATAAAAACTGAACACAAACTGCTGACAACAATCTTTTGTTAAAAATGGAGTTGTGTGGTGTTTTGATTTGGTGTTGTTTGCGGAAGGAACCACATTACACAAGAGAGGATAAAAGGTCAAATTTAAGGACATGAGGTATTTTATGTGTGATATTACATGTTTTCCTGGTGACATTACGACCCACTAAACTTTTTATGGAATATGTGTAATGTGAGATGTTTTCGTATGTTCTCCCATGTGTTATTTTTAAGATTATTTGGGTGATCCCGATGGTTTTATAGAAAATTCAGTGATTTTTATGGTCTTTTGAGGCTTTTTTTTAGTATTTTTTTGTTTGTAATTTGTTGGGTTTTTTCGTGTGAGTCAGAAGTTCTCTCTCTAGGTATAGTTTGAGTGAAAATCCCAAGGGAAACTTTAGCAATCCATGCACAAAAAAATCTCTGGAGGCTCATTTAGAGACCTTGAAGGGGTCAGCGTTTATGCTCTGGTTTGTTCTCTGCATGGGAGTATTATAAAAAAAAAGGATTCATGAAAACAATCTATTATGGACATTCTTCCGAGACCTTGAGGAGGATTATCCTAAATTCAAGCTTTTTCTCTGTCCCTTACTAGACTTTACTTTATCAGCTCACAACTCCTTATGTGTTTCAGCTTCATAAATTATCTGGATCAGTTGTTTCCCTTCTCCATGTCGTCTTTACTCCTAACTTCATCAAATTGTCCTCTACTGCATCAAACCAACGCATTCCCACCTTTCTTTTACCTCTGTTTCATCAGGCTTGGAGAACAGACATTTTCTTGCTGGAGTTTCAGTGTTCATTCTGTACACTTGACCAAGCTATCTCAATCTATACACCTTTATTTTCTGACAATAGTTCGTCTTTATATCTACTGCTCCATTCCCCATTGATGTTCACAGGCTTATATATTATTCTCAGAAACCGTCCTTTGAAAACTAGTCGTCTCTCGCTTTCAATTTTGTTAACTCCTAAGTTTGGAATCTATACACTACTATTAGAAGGATAATAGTAAAGTATAAATTTGGATTTTGGTGCTTCATGTGCATAGTAAAAATGGTCCTTTCTTTAAAATTTCTTAAAGAAGTCTTTTCGAAGAAAAAAAAGTGTAAAAGAAGTCTTGTTTCTTCGAAAGGCTACTTTAAGAAGTCTTAAAGAAGTTGGATTAATGACTTTATTTGCGCTGAAGTTGTCTAGAAGAGTTATTTTGAAAACTTCTTTAAGAAGTTTCTTTCTTTAAAAAGAACTCTTCAAGAAATCTTAAATCGTTCTCCTAGACAATCAATTCTTTTGTTTAAGAAACTTTAAATAGTTCTCCTTAAAAGAAATCAGAGTTCTTATATAATTATAATATATTTTTAAATATTCTTTAAGAAGTTTAAAAGAAGTTATCTATTAGAATTATTTTCCCATCTTCTTAAAGTGATCTAAGCTTTCAAAAAACAATAATATTTCTTTAATACCTCTTAAGTAAACTTCTAGATGACTTTAAATGTTTTTTTTTTAAAAGAGGTAAATAAGATATTTTTATATTGGTTTTATATTACTGACTAGAGATAAATAAAATTTCCTTCCGTTTCCATCTCACGAGACAAATTTAAACGAAAAATTCCAGACGATGAAGAGTTACTTATTTGAAAAAATAATGTTTGTCTGAATTTGTCAGAGAAACGGTTCTTAAGACTCTAAAGTTTAGTATAAGCAAAAAAAAAAAAAAAANNCACGATTTATTTATATATAAGATGATTTTTTTTTGCTTGCTTAGGGAATAATGATTTAAGAGCTCTCAAACAATACTGACTAAGATGAGAAGTGTTTAAGATTTCTATGCCCGACAAATATTACCATTCTTCTCAAAGAAAAAGAGAGGCTAATTTGTGAGTATCTTGAGTTTTGGAGATCATAAATCAATAATGACCATTCTTTTGACACCTTGAAGAGGTCAGATCCGAAGTTAAGATTTTTTTTTCTCTGTATTGAANAAGAGGTCAGATCCGAAGTTAAGATTTTTTTTCTCTGTATTGAAAGAAAAACTAGTTTGTTCGTATTTTCAATTTGGAGACCTTAGAAAGATCATAAATCAATANTTGGAGATCATAAATCAATAATGACCATTCTTTTGACACCTTGAAGAGGTCAGATCCGAAGTTAAGATTTTTTTTTCTCTGTATTGAAGTATTGAAAGAAAAACTAGTTTGTTCGTATTTTCAATTTGGAGACCTTAGAAAGATCATAAATCAATATGATCAGTTGACCAGTCTTTTGAGACCTTGAAGAGGTCACATCTAAAGCTCAGAATTTTTTCTCTGTCTCCGAGTATTAAAAGAAAGACTAATTTGTTTGTATTTTCAATTAGGAAACCTTAGCCAGATGACAAATCATTAATTACCACTCTTTTGAGACCTTGAAGAGGTCACCTTCTAATTGGGGAATCCAGGAATCTAAACACATTCAAAGAATTATTGAATCCTCCAAGAATCCAGGAATTTTATAGAAGAATCCATCAGGAAGGAAAAAAATTTGAAGGGCAAGTTTCAAGACAACTTCAGACCTTAGATCTGTCCAACTATTTAAAAAACCTACAAAAAAAAGTATATCCTCTAGCAGTAATCAAAAAGTTACTCTTCACCACACGAAAGTGCACCCATTCATATCCATTTATAAAAGTACAACTAAACCGACGAAAAAAAAATGTTTAACCTCCTTCGAAAGATCTTGGATATTCCGTTTTATCCGAAAAGGACTGTATACAAGAAGTAGAAGGAGAACGACATGACTTTTATTGCATTTGAAAAATAAACTTGAATTTCCGGATGTTCGATTGGCTTTTAGTCAGGTAATAGAGTTTGACTTGACTTCGTTACTTTTACCGAAAAAAAGCTGTTAAGAGGAAAAGAGTAGAACGAGAATGAAAATTCAAGGATATTTTCTTTAAAAATAATGACAGACCAGAAATTACATTCCTGGTTTGTTTGTAGAACACTTCTCTTTCTTTCCTTCCTTGTTCAGTGTTCACTGTTCAGTTTGGTCTGTTACTAATTATCTTTTCCATTTGCTGGTTGGTGTGAACAAACCGAACAAGTAAAACATCGAAGGATGGAGAAAAGGATGAGGAAGGAGCAGAAGGACACAGTGAAAATATAATTCGTGCCAATAAAACATTTTAGACACTCTTTAATTAGCTGGTTGTGTGTAGAAAAGGGGGATTACAAAATGGAAGTGTTTTCATTAGAAGGGATTTTCTTGTTATCAAGTTAAGGACATTCTGCAGTGGCAATTTAAGTGAAAGGAAAGAATGAAGGACGAATGGATGAATGAATACAGCGGAATTGCGTTCGTGTGCTTTTGTGGTTGCTATGAATAGCGTGAACGACGGGTTTTATGTGGACTGTTCAGGTGGCGCATTCTCGGAAACTGAGGGTAATTAGGATGATGGAGATATTCGGGAATTACTCCATTGTTTTGGCATCGTGAGCAGATGTGTTATTTTTTAATCTTGGTTTATTTTTATGTCTACATGCTATGGACTCTGAAGGTAATGTGGATTCTTAGCACGCGTTGTCTGCATCCCTTTAAAAAAAATGTCTAAGACTAAAACAGTGTTCTGTTCTTTCTGTCTGTTTGTTCCTTATAGAAACCGACGGGGTTTATCCGATTAGGCTCAAATTTGGTAGAGATGTTCCATTGAATATTGAGCATGAAGAGAATGAGAAATATGAAGCCTTTTGATCATAAACGTAAGGCAAGGCCTGGAAATTTATAGCTTTTTTCATTTTTTGTTTTGAATTTTTTCGTTGGGAATTTTGCAATATGGGTAGGGTATCATTGGACGGGGAATTTTAAGAGGATTCAGGCAATATATTTGAAATCGATTTCTGGGATGGGATAGGTCCAAGATTCCAGAAACGGTTCCGTATTCAAATTTTGTTGTTTACAATGCATGGGTAGGAAATAAATATAGAATCAGTTTATGGCATAGGAAAGGTTCCGAGATTTCAGAAATAGTTATATGTCCAACAAATCTTATGGTTGGACGGAATTTTGGGGGGAGTCAGGAAAAATCTGGAATCGATTTCTTGAATGGTAATAAATTCAAAATTCCTGGAACGAATCCTTCAGCTTTAGCAAA